>JAEIII010023211.1:0-66021 GCA_018905755.1 Drosophila ohnishii | reverse complement strand
TTTATTTATGTTTATACTCCACCCACCCTCCCTGACCTCAAGCCGGCTCAACAGCATATATTTTTTAATGTTTTTAGGCATTTACTGTGTTTGCTACAGAATAAAGTTGAAGTTAAAATTTTTGTATCTTAAAAACTTGTAATGTTTTTTAATTATTTTATGTAATGTAAGTTTCCCTTCCTTAATATTGTCTTGAAATATATTTTATTTTTGGTTCTCCAACATATTTTCCCAAACAAAGCGAGCATTTTTTCAAGACACCTACAATCTTGTTACCCACTGTACTAGTAATTGTGTATGTTGTGCCTAAAATCGGAAGTTAATTTATGCTAGGGTTAAGCATTTAGTTTTGTTTATTTGAAACCCGCAAGATTTGTGGCTCTCCACATAAATTTGTTTGTCAATGCACCTTTCTCTTCTTGGCCGAACTACCCCGCCTTCCCCCGCCACTCGTCATTTCATTCCTTCTTGAATTTTTGTTCGTTCCGTTGGCTGTTGAAATCCATTTAGTTTTATTTTTTAATTGCGTTCCGCTACATTTGTTTAGGTAGCCGCAGCATCGCGCCGAGGAGTGTGAAAATTCAGAGCCTGCGACTGCAGCACATTTTTTTTATAGTCGAGGGGGAATATCATCAGCCTGTACTTGGACCGCTTTTCTTAGCCATGGCTAATGCCAACAAACACTCGACTCTACTCCGCACGCAAGCTGCATTTGCGAGCAGGTGAAACTTTTGCTCGGGTAGAGGTGATGCCTAGGGAGGGGGAGTGGAAGCAGACAGAGGGGGCTTTTGGGGGAGTGGACAGGCGGTTGGTTGGTAGCAGTTTGAACAGCTGACCAAACCACTTTTGTGGTGCGGCATTAAAACATAAAACTGGTTGACTCTCTTATGGGTCCTGCTTGCGGTTGGGGTCCATTCCCTTCCCTCCCCCTATTCACTGGTATCTCTCTATTAAAAATAGTCTAATGATCAATGCCACAAACCTTAGCAATACACTGAAACTAGAACTTTAGAGTTCTAAAGTTTTGAAGTTGAACATAAAGGTTCTTACCTTAAAATTACACATTTCCTTTTGTAGCTACAAAACGCATTTCAAAGTTTAATCATAAAAATAAACAATATTTGAAAGAAAGATACAAATTCCCTTCAGTGTGAATATGCAAATGGAGGAGGCAGGACTAGACGAGGTGGTGAGGGAAGGTGAGTGTAAGGTCCAGTTTGACCATCCTCGCAATGAGCATTGTGGTTCTAGGGCCAGCAGAGGCCAGGTGCTAAGACAGGCCATGGAAAAGGAGGTGAATCCGCTGGGGGAATATGCAGAGCGGGAAGTCAATCCAGTTGTTTGACCGGCGTGGGCTTATTACCAGTTGCCATCAACCTGCAACCAGCTACAAGCATGCATCTTCATTTCGAGCTGCTGCAATCAGGAAAAGAAGTTATCACCATGACCCCTGCCAGGGGTCCCCTCTCTTCCCCTCCACTCTAAGACCAATTATATGTGGAAAAATTAAGTTAATGCCGTGTGGGCTTCTCTAGTGGCGCCAGTCTTGATATCTTATTTAAAAAACAATTAATATTTTGCCTCTTTTGGGTCTTTTAATTCGTGTTTTATCATCCGCCACTCAGCGGGATGGCTAAAAGTGCCTTCCGTCACACGTTTCGGGGGCCCATTTTCGAAATTCGGTTATCAATTAATGGCCAAATATATTTGTTAATATAAACCATCAGTCGGAACCGAAAACGTCTCAGCCATAAATAAAGCGAGACAAAATGTTTTTACAGCTTCGGATACATTTCATTTCAATTCGTTTTCGGTGTCTCTTAATTTATTCAAAGCCGTTACCAAATTAATACTTAAGGCCACCGCAAGATTGAGATAATACCCACTCTTAATGTCATACGGGAGTTCTTTTGGGGATCTCTGAAGTCTGAGGTTTAAGTTAGTTTAAACCCTTGCCCCTGGAGTGTGTGAAAGCTATTAAACCTGAAGCTGAGGTTAATAGAGATTTTTATTTAATTGGAAGTCACGAATATAAACAAATATATTTGGTTTTTAGTTGAGTAGCAGTTTAAAAGAGATTTTTCCTCTGCAAGTTCAGGCTTCAATGAACACTTTTCCCCCTTAGAAGCCAGCTTTAGCTTTTTATCATTCCCGTCTGCGCTTCGTAATGAATAATTATTGCTAATTGATGCTGATAAAAATGAATTTATGAATGTGTTTCTGTCGCCGTTGCGGTCACTCTCTTCTATCAATTAAATTGGTTCGCCACGGACCTGTTTCGACCAGTTATCAGCCACGAATGACTAACAGATCAAATAGGTGGATATGATGGATACACATGGCCATGGGAATTTGCGTTGCCAACGGGCAAGAAGTTGGCCATTTTTATCTAAGCTAAGCCAGGCCAACTCCTCTCTCTCTGCCTTTTTAATATACGATATTTGTGTACCGAGATGCGTCACTGAACTGCCAGTCCCCAGTCCGAATCCGAGTCCCAGTCCGAGTCGGAGACCGAGCCCGATAAAGAGCGAAAACAAATTTCATTCATGATTCGAGATAGGCCGGCGAAGGCTTCGCATTTGCGAGTGTATATAAACTATAATCTATCTGCATGGCAGCGGGCACACAAACAAAAGATACACTCGCACACATCGAGCATATTTAATTTGAGGCAAACTAGCAATGATTAGGAACATCCGGTTTACTAACCGAAAAACCAACCGAACGGGCGAGCAAACGAATCAACGGAGCCAACGAATCCAACCCGGGCCTTGTCCAGGCATCCCATACCCATTGAACAGTAGCCACACACTGCCCGAAAAAAAGTAGCTCTTCTTTAGCTTAGCATATCTATAAGATACCAGAGGCCCTTAGGTTGATTGTAAGGGAATATTTTTAAATTTAATTATTTATTTACAAGAAGGTCTAAGGTCTCCTAAGGAATGCTTAAATTTGAATAGAATCATAAATCTTTTCTACTTAAAAAGGACTTTATTCAGAGTAATATCCTTTTATAATTTAAATAATAAATAATTTGTCCTTTAGAAATCATTTTAAAATGTTGAAGAAACTCTTGTTCAGTGTTTTGTTATGCAATAACACATTTTGAGTCGTTGTAAAAAATAAGAAAATTATTTCTACATTTTTATTTAACTATTTCCTATTGAAAAAATGTGTAATTTTAAGCTGTAAGTTTATTTATTTATTTATTTTGACAAATAAATAAATAAACTTACAGCTTTCCCGAATTTCTTGCTATTTGCAATCTTTAATTGAAAATATTTCTCCCAGTGCCTTGCGACAACACCAACGACACTCGTCCCATTCAACTTGATTCGTTCTTACGAGTTTGTGTCTACGACATGGTCATCATGAACAAAGGCGAAATCGTCTTCATCATCGTCTTTTTTTCAACCGTTGAGGCGGAGATCTTGGATCTTGGAGCTCGGACGATGTGTGTGTGTGTGGGGTGCCGCTGCTGGACACTGGAAGCGCCATCCGTCGAGGCCCAGCCTCTTCAGGCTCTCAGTTCTGGACATAAAGCGGATAATAATGTTGTTCTCGTTGCCTGCCTTTGCTCTCGGTGGCTGTGAAATCTTCTGTTTGGAGTTTGAATTGTGTGTAATTTGTTTGCTGGCTACTGCTCGGCTACTGTATTTTGCTGTCCCAGCCTCCAAGAGCAGCTTCACTGCTGCTCCACTGCTGCCTGAACATCTCCACACGATCACTTGGGGGGGATGGGATGGGACGTGGCTGGAAGGGGCCTCTTTGTTTGTTGTAAGCCGCGACAATCGACATCTTCTCTTCGGGCCGCTCTTCTCTTTCGGAGGCCCCCAACTGATCCGATCGGCATCCGATCGTTCGTGTTTATCTTGCGCTTTAAAATGTGAAGTCTCTTCTTGATTTTTCTCCTTCTACTCCTCTGGTTTCCCAACTGAGCTCTGACTTCCTTTTGGTGCTTCATTAAGAGCTTTGAGGGGGGATTTTTCCTCTTTGGTTGCGCTCAATTATTGATATTCATATTGGTAAATTAAATTAAATTGGAGCTGAATGATTTAAAACTGGTTTAAGATAAAGGAGATCCTTGGGAAGGTTATTATATATTTTTAAAATTATTCACTCATTTTCAGATATTATGGTCGATTTGGAGTTTATTGAAATTTGTTTAATAATATAACTCATTTATATTCTTCATTGATTGATCTTTTGATAGTTTTTTAGTTCCCAAAGTATTTTTTACAATTAATTAAAAGGTTCTTCCCATTCAGAAAAACCTCTAGCTTGCGTTTTCTTAGATTTAAGATCATTACCAATCCCAAATCTTACTTCCGTTTGCCCTAAATTATAATCAGAACATTAAGTACATATTCCCGTTGTGTTTTCCAACTCCAGTTTCATTCATAATCTCTCCCCAAGTTCTTTTGCCAGTTTTGCCAAATTTATACAAACTTTGCTCATTTGAATTTACAACTTGCCAATCAATGTGTATTTCCGATAATCTACTGTATTTTTTAATACCTAATTAGCTGCTATCGGGTTAGTGACCGAACGCATTGAAAGTGCCGCTTCCCATTGATATATTTCCATATCTTATTTATGCGTAAACTACTGATTTGATGAGGAGGAACTTGTGAAAATATTAAACCGAACTTCCCATAGCAATTAAAAGCCAATTAAGACGATATATGCCAATACATATAGAATGAACTAGTTTGGGCTGTATTATTATTTTCTGTTACAAGTCTCTGTGGGTCTGCCAGCGTTTTTTACACATTCATTGATTAAAACAAATTGATAATTAATAACTTGGATGGGTGCAGACAGGTATAAGAAGAAACACGACAAAAAAACCAACAGCCAAGTTGGAGAAACTTGTTTGGCCCGGAAACATATCCTGTGTCCATTAACTGTTTTACGTGCTTGACAAACTTCCGCAGTGGGAAAAAGAGTTTGCTTTAGTTTTCCCAACCCGCTCCGCTTCCTTTGCTGCTGCTGCTGCTGCGTTGCAGTGGCTGCTGCTGCGGATGCTGCAAATAGGTTGGACCTGGGCCTCGCCTGTCCCGGCCCCACTTGACCAGCGGACCACTCCATGCTGCAGTTTTCTAAGCTGATTTGAATGCCAGATACTAGTCGATGTGAGGCAGCAACTTTCGCATTTCATTTGGCACAGAGTCGGGGTTGGAGTTGGAGCCTAGAGTTGCAGCTCCCCACCACATCATTCACTTGGCTTGGCTTTGCTCTGCTCAATATCAGGCCAGTTGATCAGTTCCCCCAGCTCCTAGCTCCTATCTCCTAGCTTCAACCCCAACTGCGAGTGTAGCTTCAATTGAGTCCCCCAAAAACTGAAAAGAAAAAGTTGCATGCGTTTCTGCTGAGACTATTTCAGGATGGGATATTCGAATAAAGGATGATTTTAATTACTTTTTGAAAGGATAATGAGATTTAAACTGTAATACTTAAAAGTATAAACAAATAAGATCCATGAAATATAGAAATAAATTTAATTTAAATCCACTTAAAAGGTTTTATAAAGTCAAAGAATAAAAATTAATCCCTATAAGTAACTCCTTAACCCAAAAGGGTATCCCTCATTCGTTACATTCTCCTTTTGGTATACAATTCGCCGAGTTTGTTTTTAGTTTCTTCTCACATTGACCGGATGAGCAGCTGCTGGGGATCAGGTGAGGATGAATATAATAACATAAACCCCAATATCAACAACGGCAGCGACGGCCGATCGATCGGCGAGCAGGCGAGCGAATGGACCAAAACTGACGAAACCCGTTTCCATTGAGAAAACGGCGAATCGCCCAAGGGGGCGGAGGATGGAGCAGCTGGGAGCTGGAAGCTGGCAGGGATCGGGTCGGGGGGGGGTACACCACTGGCCACTACATGAATTAATCACTTCGTTTGTAGTGGAACCGTTGGGGAGATCCGAGAGCAGGCGGGAGGACGTGGACGTGGACTGGCATTAACCCAGCATGTGCGGATGTCGATGTGGATGTGCGAGTTTTCCAGATCAACGGATCTCCCTCTGTGTGAATGGAGGCACCGGGTGGATGTGGATGTGGATGTAGATGTGAGCGTGCCAAGATTTTATGAATGAAATGATCGACAGCTGAATTGCAAAATCGTTAAACAACGAAAAATCTTCCAATCTTGACGGCAACTGAGGCTATTTGTTTGTTGCTCTGGGTTGCCATTGATCCAACAGGTCGTCCATCTCATCGAATTGATCATCAAGACTTGGTGGTGATCTTCCGATGACGATCATCATTATCATCATAATCATCGTCAACGATGTAGCGCCGATGGAAATCTAATTTCTCTTAATTATATTGCCAGCGATCTTTGCAGACTTAATGAGTGTTGATTAAAAATTTGTTGTTGCCCAATGATCTGGCCGGTAGATTTATGGCCGCCAAGCATATAAAGATTTATATATATTGCCACTGGATATGCACAGATTTATTTGTGATTTCCTTCGCTGTCAATTGATAGTTTGGCCGTTGTTTAGATTCGGTTGAGATTCGATGGGAGTTCGTTATGGAAAGACCCGATCAGTTGGTCAGTCAATTAATCAATCAATCAATCAATCGATCAATAGGCTTACACATTACACCTGTTTAATAGCCATTGGACATGTGTGGGAATTATTATTGGTAGTTCTTGGGAAATAAATTGATTTAGATGTATAAATTGTGTAAAAGTTTGAGAATTTGTTAAATAAGAATTTCTTAGTTATTAGAAGCCATTTTATTATAACTTTCTTTTAGATTTTCAATTAAAATAATATATTAATTCAAAACCCTTGAGTTTTGAACACAATTTAAGTCAATAAACTTGCTGTAAACCTTGTAGTTTATTAACGAAACATTTTTAAATCAAATTGCTTTAATGAATAATGGGAGGAAGTTGAAACTAATTCTACGTCATAGCTTCCATCATCCTCGTCAGAATTCAAAACATAATTACCGGCTCAGATCTGCAATCACTTGCCTAAACATTTCCTTTCATAAAACACTCATATTTGAGTTCTCTCCGATATGCTGCATGTATATATATATAGAATTTGGATCGTGAACAAGCTGATTGCACTTCAAACAGTTGCCAAAGTGTCTGTTTGATATCAGACATTCGGCGATGCCTTCCTGCTCCCTCCTCCACTTATTTCACACCTTTGGGGCATTATCCCACACCCCCCAAAAGTCCGACCACAACACCCGAGTGCAATGGCAACAAACACGAGGAGGGCGCAAGTTCTTTGATCTATCGAAGAGCGAAGAACACCCCACCAACTCATAATTACTGGAAGAGCACGCAGGAAGAACAATCGAATGCAGATATATATATAGATAACCCCAGCAGATCGTTGGCCAGATCATAAACATGGATTTTTGTGGGATATATTTTTTCAAAATTTCATTAGGGTTTTTTCCTTCTCTCTTTTGTCGTTTGATGTTTTTCCCCCCCAAAACGGAAAATAAACAATGTTTGCAACTGAAATTTATTGTGCCAAAAAAAAGTAAAAAAAAATATATATATAAAATATATATCGGTTTAGTTATGGCCGAGCTTCCAGTATATATTTTTGGGGAAATATGTTTGTTTGTTTGTAAACATTGACAAGTTCCGCTGAAGTTGCGATTGCAGTTGAAATTGGAAATGGGAAAAATCGAAAATGGAAATTCGTAATTGGAAAATTGAAAATGCCGCGCTGTCTGCTGGGCTTGTATCTGTATCTGTATCTGTGGATGTATCTGTATCTCTATCTGTATCTGTGGATGTATCTGTATCTGTATCTGTTTCTGCTGTTTGTATTCTTTAATGTCTCTGCTCGTTGTTTTTCTTGTTGAAACAAAATACCCATAAAAATTTGAAAAACACCAACATATCTGTGTTTTTCCTTTGGCTTTCTGTTTTGACTGCCTTGAATTTCTGGCTTCCTTGCAGCATATTAAAAATGAATTTATTTGCTTTTAGCCAGAAGTTTCGGGGAGCTCTGGCCACCAACAATTTTTGGTTATTTGGGACAGACACGATTGATCTCAGTTCCGTTTGGCACTGCTACGTACGTATATCGCCGCCTGTGAGAGTTTTCGTTTGATCATCAATTTTATGGCTCGCAATTGTTATTGGGGATTTCCACCGATTGACTTTGGCCTGTCCATATAAATTTCGTGTTCTCCTGTTGATCGTTTGCTAAATAAACATTTTTACTTGCACAATGTTATTGTTGTTGCTGTTGCTGTTGTTGATAGAAACAGCCAGAGAAAAACAGCAACAAAAGCATGGAAAACGTTTCTCACTTTCGAGTCAAATAATTGCGGCGATAATGTTATGTCGGAAATTTGTATGTTCTTGGAAATGCATTTCAAGCCATTGAGATTTCTTAGAATATTGTGTAAAATATAATCAGCATATTTCTTTGGCTCACAGTGTAAGATTCCAAAAGTTACTACTTTATAACTCGATCGAAATGTGAAGAAAGCAAACGCACAAAAGCTGCTCGGGTCGCTCAATTTAGTTGGAACGCAGTGAACTATGAATGCTGATTTATCATTATGAATAAATGCAATTAGACAAAGTGTCCGTCCGTGTCCGCCCACCATCAATTTAGAGAAAGAGAGAACAATTAAGCAAGAGATCTCGAAGAGCTGCCTGGTGAATTGGTTTTATGTGTGAGATTTCCATGGGCTAATTGAATGGAATTAAAATTGAAAGAGCCAAATTAAGGCAGCAGCACTTGGCGACAGAAGACCGGACCCTCCTTCCTTGGCAAACTCGAAAAAGGAGGGGAGCCTCAGGTTCCTAGAACCGGGCTTTATCTGCACTGAGTCAGCGAGTATGTTTGCCAACCCAGAGACATATCTAAAGTTATTTCTAGCGCTACTAAGTGTATATCTATTGATCGGTCAAGCTGTCTGGGGTCTTCGAAGGCCGCCAGACAGCGGGTTGCCTTTGTTATCAGCCGGCGGAGTTCACTACCTGTCGGTGACTCAGTCCTGACCAAAATCCAAAAACCCAGCCCCAGTCGGCAGTCTCAGTCGGCAGTCCCCTCCGAAAGTAAAATCAGCGCTGGAAATTATTGAAGGGGGAGACAAGATCTCGGCGCGGCTTGAGAAATATGTATGTTTGCAAAATAAAGTAAAAAAAAAATAAAATAAAATTTAAAAAGAGAAACCGAACAGGAGTTCGAGGAGGAGAGATTTTTGGAAAGATTTTTCCCACGCCACAGACGCCAAGCGAGTGGAGTCCTCGATTCGCGGGTTATTCCAAACCTTGGGGAAAGGAGAGGAGAGCAGAGAAGCCGCCAAAGGAGTCCACAAGTCGGACATGGCTCCAGCGGAGAGGGTATGTGCAGTCCTTTTTCGAGGATCATTAGCAGGTAAAAGCTGCAGGACGCAGACTTATTGTGTGTTGTTTAAACCTCCAAGAGACAGTCCTCCTCCCAGCGTATGTGTCTGTGTAATTTGAGTCTTTTTAACATCCCATTTAATATATATTTATATATGTATGTAGATATATATTATTTTTGCAAGCAAACCTGTATTGAAATCTGTCAAAATAACACAGCAAACAATTCAAGTTCAAGTGCGTGGGAACTTTATTTTCTGCGAATTTCACAATCCGCGAAAAAGAAGCTACAGAGAAGATAAAAATGGTTTGGATATTAATTAAAGAGCATAAAAAAAATGTATTTAAATTAAAGGAACATGAATTAAGACATCATTTTGAGTTGTATTTACAAGATTTGCTATAACTTCAACTATAAAAGATACATAAAAGACAACGCTCATACCATCTATAAAGAAAATACCTTCTTTACGGCACACTTTTCTTAATTTCAAGCACTTTCTTCCCCTAATTTGCACCCTTAATCCCCTGAAAATACCATAAATATAATCCCCTTGATATCCATTGATCCCAGACATGATCCTCTCGTGCAGTCGGCTAAATAAATATTCCCATAATTATGAAACACACCTGAGGTGCAACACTTTTCATGTCCATTGATTGTCGAATGGGGGCTACCTACGTCCGAAATTGGGCAATTAATTTACTTTTGGCCTGGCCCCTTCCTCGTGGAATTGGGTTCGATCGCTTTGCACCCTGTTTGCAGCAAGTGGCTGCTACGTGCAGCGTGCAACGCATCTCGTGGTGTTCGAACCACGAATCTCAGCTGCAGCATGCAACGCACACAACTCACATACATACATACTATACACATACGAGCGCGGCATTTAAGTGTTGAGTGTGTAATTTTATATTTCCGGTGTAGTAAGTTTCGTACGACAACTCCTCGGTTCTTTTTTTTTTGTGTCCTCTTTTGGAGGGTATTTCGACTTTTATAGGAGGTTTGCGGTAAAGTGAAAAAGGGATTTATGAAGCTATGAAGATTTTAATTCCTAAAAAATGTATTATTTTTTTTATTTATATTTATTTACATTTTAATATCATTAAATAAGTTAATAGCAATCAACTAGTAATTTGTATCACTTAATTTAATTATAAAAATTGTTGTAATGATCATAACGTTTTATATACATTTTTCCATTAGATATAAGAGCCTTCATAGACTATTAAACAAATAATAATAGCACCAAAAATTCTTCAAACTTAAAATTAAACTATTTTTTGTTAAGATGACAGCAGGCTCTATTATTTTTTACTACAAAACCTTATTCAAAAAATATATTAAAAACATTTATAAGAATTTAATAATAAACAAGTGAAAGGGTATACTCCTTTCGGCTTTTAAAATTTAACTTCCTTTTTTTATTTTTTGTATTTTTATTTTATTTTTTTTCTGTTTTATAGACGCTGCCAGGGTCGCATCCCCCCCTTCTTTTCCTTGTGATTCTTCTTGTTAGCCAGCGCACTTCTCTTTTACACTTGCTTTCGCCCCCTCTCTCTTTTTCTACTTTTGCTGTTTCAGCTGCAAATGTGCAACAAGAAGAAGTGATCGTTTTTTTTTTGTACCATTTTCCTTTTGCAGTTTTTTCTGTCTTTTCTTTTTTTTTTAACGACGTCAACAGCACACAACTCACACAATTCCTGCAATTATTTTTATATCGAAAACTCCCCACACACACACACACACATAAGTGTCCGCTGCCTCCCCCCCTTGTTCCCGCCCATGTTTGGACCCCAACTCCAACTCCCGCTTAGCCTCCTGTCATGCATACATATTTATTTATACTCGAATGTGTATTTTGTCGTAATTTGGCTGCACATTATTTGATTTATTTGCTTTCAATATAATTTTCAGTTTTAGTCTGTCCGTCTTCCATTCTCTTTTTATATTTTTTATCGAGAATTTCAGATTGGTTTCCTGCGTTTTTTTTTTCACGATATTAAGGAAAGCTAAAGTGCATATATGGATTTCGAGGAAATGCTGTGACATTAAGAGATATCAAAAGATTCATGTTGATTCTATAGTGACAATAATTTAATTTTAAAATCTCTTGGGAATAAAAAATGTGACTATATATTTGTGGAAAATTAACTAAGGGTTTTAAGGGGTTTAAATTTAAAAACTCATCAACTTAATGCATATAACTTGTAAACGGAAAAAAGACCAAAGCCCACAAGGCTTCTATTATTCATTGAAGTACTTATGTCTTGCGTTGCACTAAAATTCCCAACGGGTTCTGACTGCAAACAAGTGTTATTTTACTTCTACTGATGAGGAAGAAGTACCCAAGTCTTATTTTAGTCTTTAACAAGATCTTTGCGAGTTTTATAATCATACTTACCCTTACATCTAGGGTATATCGTAGTCTTATACACCCCCACTGTGATTTTTCTTATATCGACAGCAGTGTTTTCCAGGAACTTGTCACATTTTGCCTCTGCTTGGATTTGTATTTATTTAATTCCTCTTACGACGCCCCTTTTATTGACTTTATTTACGATTCAAGCACTAAATGAGCGGCGTTTATCGAGTCGACGTATATAACTATATACACACACACTTATATACAGATGTCTGGCCACCACTAGCTTCAATCAAATTAGCTGCCTTGTCTTGCCCGAGGCGCGAATTGTTTATTGAGCTCAATGGCCAATGTCAAAGGACTTGCAAAGGCCAGAGAAAAAACAAAGAAGTCTTTAGCAGAGACTGCAAAGACCTACTTAGAGAAATGCTTTAATTATACGTATAGACGTAGGTACAGCTATCGGTTGCACCGTGTATTTAGATATAATTACCCCAACATCATCGGATCTGCCTTCCTTCCATCTGTTCTCGATTGCATATTGTATCTCCTCCGGTTCCCAACTCTGCCAACTCTGCCATCTCCCCGACTCCAGCCCAGCCAGAGACCGCCCAGGCAAGGCAGAATATTATACAATTTAATAGAATTGTTGGTGCCTGGCCTGGCCCCCAACTACCAGCGACTCAAAGTTGAAGCCGAAGTTGGTAATGAAATATCTAACGACCGGAAGTCAATGGCAAATACTTAATAATGTTGTTCGCTGCCTTTGTGGTTGCCAGTTTGCCAGTTGTTGGCAGAGTTTCAGTGTTTGCCTTTTGGCTTTAAATACACGCAAGAAAAAATGAGACTAACACCTAGAATATAATGTTTAAATGGACAACAAAATGAAGTTAATTAAAAAAGATGCTTTGAATTTTATTTAAATTTAATGGCAACAAATCTCTATCTTATTTTAATTTTTTATTAAAGTAAAGTATAGAGATTTTTGTATCAGAAATTATATTTTTCTCGGTGCAATTTTCCTCCCTTGAAAATTGCGTGCAGCTTGTTGCACTTCCAGGTGAACCGAAGGGGGAGGGGACGGATAGGTGGCAGTGAAATTGCGCTTCAATTGCCTTTGATTCGATTCGACAATCACAGACACTCAGACACTTAGACACTCCATTCAAATTGCAATTTCTCCGGTTATCGCTTGATAACGATCTGAGCAAAACAGGAAACGGAAATAGAATTTCATTGTTCACGCTTAGGCGCTGAAAAACGTCGATCACTGTGCTAGCTCGGCGGCACTCTGTATTTCTGTATTTTTTTATGAATGAATGTGAGAGACTCCACCATCCAACGTTCGATGTTCACCTATCGGGAGGCAGGGGCAGGTCTCCATCGCCACACTTGATAAGACGTAATTAGTTCAAAAATAACCTGCACTAATAAATTTCGACGAGTCTTTGCCAGTGCCCGCCCGATTTCTTGGAACTGCGATAAGATTTTGCCAGTGCGTCTGATAGCCGTGTGCTAATTGCGCCAATTACTCACTGAACCCGATTGGCACAAGTCAAGTCAAGTTTTCTTTGAGACTTTTTCCCACCCGCAAACTACGTCTTCGGAGCAGATCTCCCGGCGGAACTTATTGACGCAGATTCCGATAAAACCCGAACGGAGCGTGGGCTTAATAGTACCCAGATTGTAGGGCCACGCTTACTTTCCGGCATTGTTGTGGTCTACGTGACCTCTCGGGGATATGCAGTTCGTTCTGAGTAATTGGTCCAGATCAGAAGGGTTTTACACTTAAAAATCGTTTCAAACCGGCATAACTTTGGGTGCCGCATCCCCAAGGATTACTGGTTACTGGGCTATAATACGTACATTGTAAATCGTTTTTGGAAATTTGGTTTTATTAGTTTTGGTTTTCTTTAAAAACCACAAAAATATATTTATTATGTAGGTGTTTATAAATAGCCATTAAAAAACATTTAAGAAATGCCGGTACATTGAACTCTTTTTGTGCAATGCAAAGGAAACTGAAGTTAAGTTGAATTTGGGTATTTTTATTTATGAATATGAAAATATGCTATACTTACATTTTGATCCCCCACTTAATACTTTTAAATTTACATTTTAAACAATTATTTTTGCATTCAAAATTGAGTTATCTCCCTAACGCCAAGATAACCGTGCAAGTATTCCTTAATTAAATGCCACCCACTCGGTTAGAAATAACAAGAATGCATTAATCATAACTCGAATAAATTAAGAAGCCCTCCCAGGAGTCCCAGCCAGCATGACGTGAATCTGGTTGGTTTGGAATCCATCTCCTCAGACAACCCATCTCGTGTGCAGAGAAGACAGACAGTAGTGGTGGTGGTTGGTGATTGACCCATTTCCAAGTGGAGCTGCTGCTGCTGCAAAAAAAGCAGAGTGACTAGTGACTAGGAGCGAACAATGAACACCTCATATGATTACCAACCGCATCGCAACGCTTAGGCCAGAGTGGCTCCAATGGAGGATCGGCGGCTAACCAATGTGTGTGGCCCAGCAGGTCCGCCAAGGTGCTCCCCAGTCCCAGTCCCGATCGCATAATGAATTTCGAACACGCACAGACGTTTTGTAATTTCGAGTTGTAAGTGCTGCGCTTTGAAGTGCTTCGCGTCGACTTCTTCTTCTACGACTACAAGTCATAATAATTGTTATAACTTATAATACATATGTATGCAATGCCAAATATGTACGTACAGGGATCGTTCGGGCATAGTCATAGTCATATAGTCCCATAGCCATGGCTATGAGAAGTAATTTCTTTAACACGCAGGCCACCTTGGGACCAGTAAATACACTGTCAGGAATAATTGGGAGAGACTCTTGGTTTTGGTAACCTATACCCTTTCGATTTTTGAGGAAGTACAAGCTATCTCGCCAGTAACTAAAGTGATACGAACGTAATTATAGTTATTAGTTTATATATTCCTGCACTTGAGTATATCTCAAAAATGTGGATTAAATTCTTCCGGCTATTTTTTCCGGTGCTAGTGCACACAGGTAGCAGAGGAAGAGGCAGACTGAAGTGTTGTTGTGTTGTTGTTGGTGATAAAGGTGAAGCCCAAAGGGTTTCCCCTGCATTTGTCGCCAATTATGCGGTTTTGTGATAATGACCAAATGATCTCTCTGCCGGCGTCGCTGTCGACGTAGCACGTAATTCCAATTCATTCATAGTTTCGCTTCCCATTTCGTTGCGTTGCGTTACGTTGCGTTTCGTTTCCATTCATAAATTTACCTGGTCGCGTAGTCATCATAATAATAGCTTTATCTTATCCTCTCCTGCCTCCTCTTCTTCTTCTGTTGCTGCCTCTAATTCTGCTTTACCTTCTTCTTCTTTCGCTTACTATCTCTCCCCATCTCCCTTTCTCCTTATCGCCTGCACTCGCTGTTCGATACATCGAACGGAAGCAGCGGAAGCAGTCGCTGTCGACGTCGACGTCGCATCGTCTTCGCTGATCATTGTTGTTGTCGTGTTGCCTTGAGGGTATTGTTGTGTTCCCTTACTACAAAATATCGGTGTCTTCTTCTTTATCACTCTCGGTGCCGCTTTTGTTGTTGTTGTTTGTCAATTTGTCTGGAGTTTCTTTTCAGGCGAATGCGCGTGTGAGGCAACACAAGAAATTCATTCATAAATTGCTTGTCTGCCTGTTTTCTTCTTCTTATTCTTCTTTCCTTGAGTGCCTGGGTGTGCGTGTGTGTGAGGGGAAGAAACTTGAGTAGATTTGCCATATGTGCACAAAAACAATCTGGTTAAAAAAAAGAATCAAGTGTAGAAAAAAAATTTAAAAGGAGAAAATTTAGGAAAAAATTTAATCCAAGGGAAAATACTTATAAATTTAGGGATTATGAGGGAGAAATAAGTAAAATAATTAAAATTATTCTTACCTTTTCTAGGATCTTATGTAATAAAAACTAAAAATGTTATTTAAGGGCAAAATAAAGCGACTTATAATATCAAGACAAATCGCTTTTAATTAACAATTTTTTTAGGTAATTCATGATAAATTATAAAATTAAGCTGTTTTTTTATAAAACCTACTTTTTTTTTACCTCATTATGTCATATTTTAAAGTCCAGTTTTTTGTCTAGTTAAGTTTTTTTTTATTAATATTTTTTGCACCTGTTACACCCTGTATCTGCCTGCATTTGGTCACCTGTTGCCAAAAAAAGAAAAGGAAAAAACTGTTTGCTCTTATTTGTGTTTGCTCTTTTTTTGCTTTAATTTTTTCGTGTGTCGTGTGTTTGCTTGCGTGTGTGCTTTGTTTTTTTTCCTCTGCCTTTTGCCTTCTCTCGGCTAAACAAACAACCTGGCTGCGTCGTTGTTGTTTTACTAGCTGTAGCCATGTATTCTTTGTTGTTGTTGCTGCTGCCGCCGCTCTGATGGCCGTTTCCGTTCCAAACACACGGATTCACAGATGCACAAAAAGAGAGAGAGCGAACACAAACACACACACACGCACAATTTGGTCACGCTCGCGTTTCGTTTTATGAATGAATTCCAGTTCGTTCCGCCTGCCTGCTGGAGATTTACGAGTTTCATTCCCACTTGTTGCGCTCTCGCGCTCCATCTCTCTCTCTGTCGCTCTCTCTGCTTAGGATATGCAGCGAGCTGCGCGGCTGCGGATACGATCGTTTCGTTTCGTTTCAGTTTGGCTTCACAAATCCAGCAATCCGATAGATACACAGAACGAACGACGAACGAATTTCGAAAATTTACTTTCCGTTCCGCGAACGTTTTGTATTTTGTTTCGGCAAGAAAACAGAAAAATAACATTTAATTTAAATTTTAATCCCAAGAAGTGTAAAACCAGTTCAGAAACGCTAAGTGGCCAAGTGGCGCTGTGATATGTGCAATTAACATTTAATTACCACAATTAAGGAGCGACAATTGCACCCAGTTGTTGTTGTTGTTGTGGTGCTGCTGAGATACAAACCGATACACACTTGTATCTCGCGACTTTCGCTGACACTTCGGGTCAAGATTGTGCCGCACCAATCAATTAGAATCAATTGATCCCACCCCTTGTGAGCGTGTGTTGTGAACGACCTCTAACCCCCGAACGAGTTCGCTGGGAAAACCCCTCAATTATGACCAATGAGTGGATCGATTGGAGCGACAGCCGCATGTTGCCGCCGCTGCGATCGGCCAACTACAACCACCAGAACTATTTGCACAATAGCAACTATCAGTGCTTCACCAGCAAGTTCCATCTGAAGGCCCAGAAGCTACAGCAACTGTCCACCAATCACAGCAAGCTCAAAGGTGCAGCGATTTAGCTTTTATAACCAATCCGCAGAAGAATCTTTTACTTCTTATATTTTTAATAGTTTTAACCAGATTTTTAATGTATTTTTTGGTTTGTTTTGCGTCTTTTAGATGTACCCACCGCCTTGCCACCCCTCACGCCTGGCACCAATCGCAAGGTCAACGAGGTGCTCAAGGCCTCCTTTGCCTCCTGGGAAAAGGAGGTGCAAAAGTACAACATAACCAAAGGTATGTAGAAGGGATATCTATGGATATAAAATATATATAAGGAATTTATTTATTTTTAAAAGTATCTCGAAGAAATATTCAATGATTAAGCGCCTAATTCTTAAAAAAAAAACCCACTGATAACGATTAGTAGTTCATTATGATGGCTTATTATTCGGAATTTGATTAAAACTTAAAGAACTTTAAGCAGAATAATGACCTTTGAACTTTTCAATTCTCGATTTCAAAGCTTTCTTCTCCCCAACAATAATAAATGTCCTAACTAACCGTGAACTATCAATTGGAGTTCCGGCCTGAGACCAATAATGAATATTAATAGTTTCCCACAGCAATAACAAGGCGCTCATACGCTCCCACGCCTCATTAAGTCGCCGCAAAGCCGAGAGGCATTAGAAAACGATTAATTTCCATCTCTATTTATATTTATATTTCTATTTCAATCGTCACTTACGCTTAACACACTCCCAAATACCGATTCCCATGCAGATCCCCGTGAGTGGACAGAGGAGCACGTCATCTACTGGTTCAACTGGGCCAAAAACGAGTTCTCACTGGTCTCCATGAACCTGGACCCCTTCTACAAGATGAAGGGCCGTGCCATGGTCGATCTGGGCAAGGAGAAGTTCCTGGCCATCACGCCGCCCTTCACCGGCGACATTCTGTGGGAGCACCTGGACATCCTGCAGAAAGGTGAGTACGTGAGCCGCATAATGGCAGGGAGAGGGGAGAGGCAATAACTCCAGTGGCGCCAGTAACCAAATTTACCTGTCCCAAGGCAAACCCCAAACGGAAGCCAGTCTAATAAAGTCAGGGAGGGAGCAAGCGAGCCTTGGGAATGGCGTTGCTGTATTATGTATTATTAGTGGGGGTTTTGGGTGGCAATGTGAACGGGTTTTCTGACCTGTTGAACATAGCCTTGGCTCCTTGTTCTGCCTGGCAAAGGGTTAAATTTGATTTGTTATGGAGGTGAAAAGTGGTAAATACACTTGAAAAAGAGAAATTTAATAAGAAAACGTAATATAATAATGCTCTACTAAAACCCGACGGCTTTTTAAGTAAACACAAGTTACCGGAATCTTCAGATACAAGCTTATTTATCTTGTAAAACTTGAATAATATTAACTCTATAGATACAATTATCTTACATTTATCTACCTGGCAAATACCGTAATCTCTGTGTAACGAAATAGGTGTGGAGCAATAAAAATAAATAGATTTTGCATTTCGTTTTTGCTTATATTCTTTATAATTTATTGAGTTTGTCAAGCTCTTAGTTCGCAAGTAAACATGATTAGTATTTTTAGGCAACTAATTCCATTATTTGCCCTTTCCCATCAACCTTTTTTTTTTTATTCAGAATGCGAGAAACCAAATGAGGACATTGTGCATGGCCATTCCTTTGAGTCGGCCACCACCGCCTCGGTCTGTGGATCGGACCACCAGGTTGCCACCGCCTTCCCGCCCGAGTCATCCGCCCAAGCAGCGCCGCTCTCCAGCAGCAACAACAGCAGCGTAAATAGCCGCCTGTCCATGGATTATGTGACGTCGTCGGCGAGCAGTGATAAGAGCCACTTCCACCCAGCCAACGGTAAGCTAAAGATACACCATTTTTTTGTTGCATATCTATTAAATTAATTTGGCACTGAGATGGGGTCAAAGGGTCACTGATTGAAAGGGTCTTCTTATTTTGACATATTTTTGTGTTTGGGTTTCTATAAAATATGAAAATATTTACCTTAGGTTTCACTTTATACAATTTGTTATGCTTTACAAAAATTACTATGAGCTTAAAATATAAACCTATCTCTGCATTATTATAGTCTTTTTACGAAATTGTAACCTTAAGTTTACCAATACAGGTCTTTAAGGAATTATAGAAAGCACTTCCTTAAAGTTTTTTTTTGGCTTATTGCTTAGGTTGATTGTAGGTTATTCCTTATCAACTTATGCGCAGTTTAAAAAGGTTGAATGCACATAAAAAGATTAACTATAATTTTCAAAATCCTCATAATGTTTTGGCTGAGCTAAATGCCTCAACAGAATTACTATCTTTAATTCTATATAATTCTCGGAAATCTATACTTTGTATAAATGGCAAATCTTATCTATAAAACATAGTTCTGGTGTGAGAAATAGGCTTGGCAAACTGATAAGGCAGCTCTCAAAGTGATAAAGAGTATTATAGCCTCTTATAAACTATAAGAAAAGGACTTAATTCACTTGTTTTGCGGCATAAAAGTCTCAATGAATGAACGAAATCGTTCAGCATTCCTGAACGCAATTTACCAAAAATTACACCTCGATAATGGACGGTGATAAACGGCTATTGATCTGAGATGGATATGGGGATATTGGGGCTCATTAAGCGATCAGTTTTATTTACGGCACATCCTACGCACCGATTTGGCCAAAATGATGGACAGTTATTTGGCATGTGTTTAGTGCATCCGGCACAAGACTCTAAATCAAGAGCAGATCGCTGATCGCAGAGCCATAACTAAATTCAAATCCAAATCGAGAGCCAATTTAAACAATTCATTTGCACACATAAATAGATACAGATACAGAAACAGATATATTCTGTTGGCTCCGTGGTTTATGGCCGCAAATGCATCCCCATCCCCTGGAGAGCGATCTTATCTGAGTTATATTTTGTGATTTTAATTTATTTATGTGAAATTGAAACGGAAATTAAAATTTAAAACAAATAGCGAGACAGCTCGTGAGCGCTCGTCTGCGTGAGCCTGGCGCCAGCGTAGGCAGCATATCTAAATATCTATTTAAATTGTTTACATATTTAGGCGGGGGGACACGGGAGTGCGTGCTATTGCGGGGCTATATGCATGGCGAGTCGTCGACGCCGGGGCACAGCTTGAGATTGAGATACATTTGTTTAATGCGCGCCGTACAAATTGGAACACAGCCAGGCTCTCCGCCGGAGCTGCAGTGTCAAGATGATGTAGTGAGCTCTACGCATTCGTATGATTAATCAAAACTGACCCCCAGCACGGCGTCGTCTGCACTTGCCGGGAACCAGGCCCACTCCTGCCATTATAATAAATTAATTGAATTTATGGTCTTTGACACATTATGACCATAAATGTTTAAACATTTACATATCCCAGCTGCAGACGTGTGCGCGGCTAATGAAACAATCAATTCACTGGCCTAAACGTTTATTGGAATTATTTGGAGAGTTTTGAATACCCTTTCTATTTTGGAAGTATAAAAACATCAGCTTTCTTACTGCAAATCTATTCTAATTCTATAAAATATATCTTAAGCGCGATCTTTATCTTATCCAAAGATTGATTCTTCTTCTATTAAAACATTTATTCCTAATCATTTCAAATACTCTTTAAATATAACTCCAAAAATCTTAAAGAAAACCACATCTCCCTTGAATGTCAGAGTGTGGCCGGACACATGTAGCTAGCTCATAACGATGGCTTCGGTGGCTAGATTCTGGTCGTCAATTTGATTCAATCATTTGTGTTGTTGCTGCAGAGGCAGCCCCTGTTGTCATCGTTGTTATTATTATTCCAATCTTGTGGATAAAGCCACCGGCTGGGGGCCCCCTCCACCGGAGCCTCGTCTCGGCTAGTCGTTGTTCCTGGGCAGGCCCGCATCTAGGCAAATTATGCGACTCGGATCGGATCAGTTGGGATCGTTTGTGGCCGGCCCAGAGGTTGGGCTGGCTTTTTCTTAATTCGTTTCGATTGTCTTTTTGTCAGTCATTAATTTGCTGCATTTGCATATTATTGATGATTTTCCCCTGCCGATCGTATTTGCATACGAAAGTTACGGCTAGTTTGTGAACGACTGTGTGAAAAATGGATTGACCCGGCGGGAATCCTCTATATACAAGATGGGAAATGGGATTGAGGATTAAAGGTTGCCGAGTGCGTGACTCGTTGACACTCTTAACCCGGCTCCTGGCACTCAACTCCTTCGATACTCCTTCGGTGGAGGCCAATTATGCAGATGAGTGCGTTTGCTTTTATGGCATCCAGGTGTGCCAGCGTTATTGAGGGCTTAAAACCTTCATGGACAGGCCTTAAAAGTCACTCATTAAAACTAAAAACAAATTATGATTAATTACACACATTAAGAATCGAGTTCATGCCTTTGGCAAACGAGTTTCCAAATCTTCAAACAGCCGAATAATAATGAAAACAGTGTCATGAACACGCTTCACTTTTGCTATGGCCAACGAACTGCGTCTTTTCTCATTTTTCCCTCTGTATTCTTCATTTAATTTGACCCTCCCACTAGCCTAGGCACCCCCCCGCGCCTCCTCTTTGCCCGCCACTGTGCAACACCTACAAGCGAAATCAGCGAAGCGCAAAAAAGCTGAAAATGCTTCAAAGTTTCATCATCGCAGCCAAGATGCCCCCTAAAGAGGGGGAGGGTGAGGGAGGGTTTACTACAGTAGTTGAATGATTTACGGTGCTGCACTTTAACACAGCTGGAATTTATGCACAAGTCGGGGTGTTGTTATTCGGCACTCATACCGAAACTGTGTACTATATTTCGATCGGCTTTCGGTACGCGCATCTAACGCTTAGTCAGCGGTCGAAACTGATTCACAGATACAATAGCCGCAGATACAGATACAGATACAGATACAGATAGAGATACATATGTGAGCTGCATGATTGTTCGACGGACTATAGACTACAGACCCCATCATGACCAGGGTCTTTCGATGTTTTGGTTGAGAGCGTATCTAGGCTAGTGTATCTTAGATATTTGCACGCAAAATTGCCGCTGCCTTTTTTGGTTGTTTTTGTTGTTTTTGCTGCTTTTTAATTTTTTTTTTGTATTTTTTTGGCCCCTGTGCTGCTTCTTTAGTCATTGTTCTGCTACTCTCGCCATATATCTCTTTTCAAATTTGATTTGTTTTTTGTTTTACACTCGCATGATGTCATTATGCCGACAAAACGAACGAACCCTTAATGAAACCCAAGTCGAAGAAGAGAGAGAGAAATCAAGTTTATTTACCTCCGGAGCTGCGGTGAAAATCATTTCCAGTCTCTCGCCATTGTTCACTAAATTTAGATTTGCGAAAATCGCCATGGCTGTAGCTCTAAAGCTGTTCCTATTCTATGATTTGCCATTTGCTATTTGCCCCATTCATGAAGTTTTTGGTATTCGCATTTGCCTTTATTCCTCTGACGGCTGCTGCTGATGTTGTGTTTTCTGTGTGTTTTTTTTGTTTTTTTATTTCTACATAATAAAGTGCCTGATGCGTGAAATGTTTGTCCAAGCTTGAAGAGTTGCCATTGTTGCCCCTTGCCGGCTGTTGATTCATCATCATGATCATCATCAGCTCCATATAACCTCAGCCCAGGCAACCGACCGATCAACCGACCATAGAACAGCTCCAACTCTGGCTTCAGATCCCCCGATCTGCTTAGTTGGTTGCCTCGTAGAATGACACATTTAATGCACATTTGACTTGTAGATCCATCCGACTGAGCACCTCCAATCCCAATCCCCAGCCCCAGCTCCATCTCTGACTTTCAGTCACATGTCTTCAGAGGCTCTCTTCGCATGTGACAGTTTGTAAATTCTCGGGTGCTTCTACCTCACTTGTTAAGCTACAGTTTGTTGGTTTTGAAAATGACAATGGAATGACAATCTTTCCGTTCTCGCCAAGACAGACATGTGGCAGACAGACAGACAGACAGACAGTCATCGTGAATGGTGGAAAAGTGTGCTCAGGGTTTTCACTTTCATTTGTCAGGGCATTGATTTGATTTGCATGGGTAGCTGGGGGATGTAGGGTTTAGAAGAAGGATTTATGACGGAGAATATTTATTTTATATTTATTTTATTTTAAATATTAATCAGAATACTTTCGGATTTTCTATAGTTTCTTATATTAATTTAGTTCTTATATGATTACATATATATTCCCCTTTCTATATAGTAAATAAATATTATACTTCTTCCATCTTTAAAGCCATTTATTTATACATTCTTCAACCCTTAAACTTTGTCCATTTTCAACCCATAATTTTCCTCACTTATTTTTCGCATAAATATCAAATAAAAACTTAGACCACAAAACGAGGCAATTTTACAGTTCCGTGGAATTCGAAAAGCACATAATTATACATTAGCAGAAAAATATGAATAAAACGTATGTAATAATCCCAGCGGAATTATCGGGAATCCAGTTCGTATGAAATTAAATACCTACCAAGAAGAACCCACCCAATCCCTGTCCCATTACCATACAATGTGAGGCCGAAATGGGAAATATGATCACCTCGGACGACGGCTTCTGCTTCAGCTCCAACTTCTACTTCATTTACTGCCTCTGCGTATTAATTACGCTAAATTCAACCATTAACGCAAGATAGTTTTTACCTCCCACAAACTGTTAGGGCCACCAAGCAGAACCCCTAGAAAACAGAGAGCCGAAAAGTCATAGAAGTTAACTTTTTTTGGAGTAGAAAAAAGAAATCTTTTTCGATACGCAACATAAAGCTTAAAGAGTCATAACACGGGGAATTATGTTGATTGCAAATTTGTTAAGGTCATAAAGTGGAATTTCATTTTTAATTTCAACGCCATTGTTTTGCGAATGCAGAAGAATCGTACAAAGAACCAGAAGAGACGCAGAAGAAGAACAGACGTAGTTCGGTTGGAAAAAAAGAAGCATATTATTATGGCATTTAGCGGAATTTAAGGCAACCCACTTCAGGCTGTAGTCCGCTTTCAGTGCCAGCAAATTAATCATTCGCCCTGCTGGCTGCCCAGAGTGGAGGCGTGCCCGAGGGCGGGGGCGCAGCAGCGCCTTCAGGGCCAGAAATCACATTGTCACTAATTAACATAGTCGACGCCGTTGGGAGTTTTCGGACTACGCGCCTGCGCGCTTCGCTGATCAGAGCAACAGCTACCGAAGCTCTACCTAGAGGAGCCTTCATGGCTTAAAGTCGATCTGGGGTCTTTTCTGGGTGTGGTGTGTGCTAAGGGGGAAGGCGGAGCAGGAGGAGGAGGAGACACAGTGGCTTAGGAGGGGTGGGTGCCAGAGCGCAGAGAGCTGTGAAAAGTCAAGTCAACGTTTTCGGTTTTCTGCCATTTTTCACTTGCAAAGCCTTTTTCCCAGTTTTGGTTTTATTGTGATTAAAAAATAGTTATTTATTTAAATACCCTGTTTTAAAGGAATTTTCTAGAAAATTATTATTTATAATACCTTGAGCTGTAGATTTGTTAAGGAGAAACTACTTTAGATGCATTACCATTGAAAAAGTTTATTAAAACAAAGGTTTACAAGGATTCCAAGATTCTTTGATAACTACTTTGTAAATTTACTCTTCAAAAATATATTTTCTCTAAGACTTTTAAGCTTATATTTTAGGAATAGGCATCTTCACCGTCGTAACCCATTTTCGCAGTTAAATTCTCCCTACGATCTGCATTCCTTGGCATTGTTTCCAGCGGTGTGAGTTGGCTGCATTCTGCGGTTGGTCTGCCGCCGAGTGGCTTGCATAACAGCACACACTTATAGCACATATATAGTAGTAGGCTATAGCCACCGTATCACCTGGCCGGCAGCACGGGGGCATACACACACTTATCTGTCTCAACGCTCTGGGGCAGAGTTACGCGGATTTCGCTTAATTTATTACCATATTCAGCTGAATCCGACGCGCAGCCAACCGACATTGGTTCTAATAGTAGGTACGTACGGTGGGTTCCCCCGGTGGATTCCAAATGGGATTCCGACAAGCTGGAGATTGGAACTGTGTGGAACTGATGTTGCTGCCGGCACATCAACAGCCACACTATTGTTATTGTTATAGCGTCGTCTCCTCGAACTTTAATTTTTTACGTTTTATTTTTTACCTTTATTTTTCACTCTGTTGTTTTTTTATTTTTGTTTTTTCGTTTTATTTCGTTACGTATGTACATAGATGTAAATTTACGCCATAGAAAAGCGTTACGGTCGAGTTCATCTAAAACAAAGAACGCTAAAAAGAACAACAACATAGGGGGAGAGAAAAAAAAATTAAACATTAAATTTGTATAATGCAAAAGCCGCTAATAGTGGAGGAGGTGGCCGGTAGGAGTGTGTGTGTGAGTGCGATTGGAGGCCCGAAAAGGCAATGAACGAAACGTGAAACTGAAAGAGACGAATTGCATTTGATTTCAGATGCAAATGCAGGCCATATAGAGTGATATATGCCTTTATATATGCAGCTCTATAGCTAGGGTACGTACTACCTTGAACTGAAATTCTGGGGCTGGAGGTAACCCATTTACTCAGGCGTGTATCTTGGCAGAGGTTGGAGAAGAATAATATTAATAAGATGTGGAGGGAGGGATTTAACTATGGAGAGTTAACTAAAGAGTACAAGGATCGATTATAATGGTAGTAGTATTTAAAATGGAGAATGGTCCATAATCCCAGCCTTGTTAGATCGAACAGAACAAAGGCTTGGATAGTCTTAAACACTAAACACTACTCTTGTTTATCTATCAAGGATTTTTTTACCTTTTGAAGTCATAAAATCATATAACAAATCTGTGAAAAAAAACTAATTAAAAGGTAATAATATCTAAGAGAATAAACCTAGACGAGAAGCTGACGGGTGTTGGCAATTAATTTGCAATCAACTTTCAAAACTCCATGTGCCAAGCAACCACTTCGGAGGCAAAGCACTTTATGCATCATTAAGAATTAGGCAAACAAAAACCCAAGCGACAAAATGGAGAAATAGTCTTGGCAGGCGCACAGTTACAGTCACAACTAACAGATACAGATGCACAGATACAAATGTATCTGGCGCGGGGGGGTCTGTGCCAACGCCAGTTGCCCAACGAGCAAGCGCCAATTTATAATTATTAACTCGCAACAAACGGCTGGCAAACGAAACAGATAAATAAAATCGACTCCGAATATCAGATCTCGGAGAAAAAGAACCGAACCGACATCCGTTGGATCAATGGAGCTGTGCATAGATAGAAAAGCTCAGGCTGAAGCCGGTTGGCGATCGAATGAATGGCCGAGTGAATCAATGAATGAGTGTGTGCCCGCCTGGCTGGGAATGAATGAACTGTAACTCGTTTTGGATTTGCAGACAATCCGCCAAGAGTTGGCTCCCCCCCCGTCCCGGCCTTAGCCCTCGCCCGCCCCCTTGGGCTGTAATTTGGTTTACCTCTTTTTCCGTTTTTTCCGTTTTTTTTTTTGCTTTATTTTGTCTTTTTTTTTCCTTATTTATTTTGTTGCCTTTTGAAAAGAGTTCACATGAGAGAGACGACGGCGAGCGGCGACAAAATGTTGACCGGATGTGAGGCTGCGTTTTTTTTCTCTCCCTCGAAGCCGCCGCTCTATCTGCCTGTCTCTTCACTCCCAATACTCCTGTCTCCCTCTGGTTGCCCGGGCAGACATTAATTATATTATTAAAGCAAATTTCAACGCTAAAATTAATAACACTGATGAAATTATGTCTCGGTCTGCGGTTGCTGCTCTGGTTTTTTTTTCATCTTTTAACTGCCTCCTGGCTTTTGGCTTTTTTCGGAGGAGTTTTTCGGTCTTCAGTGCTTTATTTTTTTTTTTTTGGGGACATTTTGTGGCCGCAATTTCCGCTGCATTTGCGTCAAAATATCCGCCGCCTAACCTTCGACCCCAAGGAGTCACCATATTCCATCGCCATCCATCGATTTCTTAGATTCCTTAGACGTTGGACCCGCAACTCGATTAATTCGCTGTCAGCGCCTTGGCAATTTCCTTGCATATTTCCGCTTTAAGGCGTTTTCCATCAGCTTTTCTTTTTCGTGTTTTCCTCCTCTCCAAATGCATTTCGTGTTTATTTACTTTCTGTAAACGAGAGGAGAGGCTGCGAGAGGGGTAACTTTGCAATTTTCATTAACAATTTCGGTTTTTGATTTTTGCGGCCGCTTGTGTGCGCTAATTGAATTGTGTTGAAAATTTGTTTTCTCTTCGTGAATTGTTGGGGGGATTCACGAGCGATTGATGGAGAATAGTCAAGGGGTTGGATTTGTGAAATTATCAAGGAGAAAAGTAAGAAATAGAAAGAAAAGTGAAGGTTTTACAAGTAGATAATCACTTCTAACAGTATTTTTTTAAAGGAATTTAATAAGGAAACAAGTTTTATTTTCACTAAAATCATATATTATATTTTCAGCCCCTAAAATCATATTATACCATACCCCTACCCTACAACTTCTCCCAACTTCCGGTTGTATCTCTCCCCACTTGAGAAACCTCAACACAACACGAAATTACGATGCTAAAATCAACAAACAAACACTTAAAAACCAAGATAAATCCGATGCAGGAAAAACCACCCTCTCTTTGGTGGAGTTTAACAGCTCTACTGACCCAAAACCTTGGGAACTTGTCAACCCAAAAAAACAAAAACACAAAATAATAGGTGTAACACAACTTGTCTCTCCGCAGGCAAATATTAAAATTATATAGAAATGCAATTGGAATATGGGAAATGCAACAAATGTGGCAATAGGGGAAGGGAAATATGCTATAGGGGTATTTTACACAGGGAAAATATAGAGTATAATTTGTTAATTATAAGAAAATTCTAAAAAAAAACTGGTAGTAAAGATCTAGAAAATAAATATTTGACATTTTTTAAATATTCATAAAATATGTAAGCAACTTATTCCCACTTGGGATCTTCAGTAAGTATCTTAAAGATACATTTTAACTAAAGTAGTTACTTGGTCGGCGGGCATTGTTCTCTGTGTAAGTTGAACCTGCGCGAGAGGGTTGATGTTGATGAGGGCGAAATTCCGCCAGAGTGCAGCAGCAAGTGCTGGTTTAAGGGCTCAGATGATTTAGGGGCTGCAAGCGGCGTTGTGCTGGTGGTGCAGAGCAATGCGATGGCTATCGTGGATGCAACCACCGTGCAAAAGGACCTCTGTGTGTGTAGAGAGGTCCTTTGGGTAAGCAACCCAGCTCCTTCTGCTGGTTGGTCGGTTGGTCGGTCCGTTTGTGGCGATAATTTGTCCAACTCAAACACCTGAGCGAACGGAGTCGGAACGTGGGAAAATTCTCATTTCCCTCGACTTTTCCCCGCCGCTGCCGGGGCTAATGCAATTTGGCCTGGCTCAGACCAGAGCAGAGCTGGGCACAGAGACGACTCGTAAATTCTGTGCAAAACTTGAACATTTCTCAGTCGGCCCCGTTAATGTTTCTTTCGACTCTTTCGACTCTTAGCCTGGCTATTGCTATTTTCTGATCTTTATCAGTTTGAGACCTGCCTGCCCTGCTTAGTGGCTCCACCGTCTCCCTCTCTCCCTTATTTTTTTTTTTTTATTCATTTTCATTTAATTTTCACATCGTTATAGCCATTGTTTTTGTTGTTGCCTTCTGTTTTGTGTCATTTATTTGTCTACATTTGGCTGTGTTCTCTCTTTTCGTTATTTTATGTTTTTTTTTCCCGAGTTGTTGTGGTTTTTTTTTACTTAATTTTGTTGTTGTTGTATCTACCGCTCTCTTTGTTTTAAATGCGTCAAAGTGTAAATAAATTTGAATTTTCAGCTTGCTTTAGCTTTAATTTTTTGTTGTTTTTTTTTGGGCCCCACCTCCGCTCCTCTGCTGGCAGTTTTTTTAAAAGTGTCGAGCCGCCGCCTCTCGCCTTAAAATTTGAGCCGCGGAGAGCTGTCGTCGGCCTTTCGTCGTTTGATCTGTGCGCTTGCGCAGCTGATTTGTTGATATTTTCCCTGTTTCTTGTGTTGTTTCTGCTGATGTTGTTGTCCCGCCAAGTATTGTTTCATTCGCTGCTATTTGCCATCTTTGTCGCCCCTTGTAGTCCAGTGTTTGCCCAAGAGGTTTTTACGCTATTTACTTAGTCGCCAGCAAGTATCTGGCAATTCAAAGTATCCCCACTCGATGCCCTTAGATAAGATATGGAAAGTGGCTACAATTTAAAATGCAAAAAAAAATATATTTAATATTTTCTGGACTTTCCTAGACAATAAATAATTAATAACAGATCAAGGTTTCACAGTTTAGAATGTTTGCAAAATTATCTAAAACTCGAAAAATAATTAAAAAGGGAAATCATCAAGTTAATTACAAAAACCTTTAACCTTATCAAGGCAATCGCTTAAATATCTCTTTATTTGTTTCCTAATTTGTCTGCCGTTTAAAAGTTATGTCCCATAAAAAGTAAATATCGCTCCCACGCTCCACCCTCGCAACTTGTTCGTGTCCTTTAACGAGACATTACCGCGCAATGAGCTGGAACGCGGGTCCTGCCTGCAACTTTCTCCCTCTCTCCCTCGACATTTGTTGGGTAATTTATCAAAAGGGAGAAAAAAATTAAGTACAAAGTACAAAACTATAAACAAGTTAGTGGGTTTTGCTCTCGACCACCCCTGCAGAGGGCGTGGGAAAGCCTCAACTATCGAGAGTTGGCCAATAGTTGATGGCAATTACAAACGCATTGCATACGAGGTGAGTAATTAAGGGGCTGCCAGGATGCCACGATAGCCACCACTCCAACTCGGAGCTCTGCTCGGAAGGTGTATCCCATATCCCAGGGATTGGCAAAATGTTTTATTGGCTTGCATTCAGCTCGTTTTGTTCGCATCGGTTTCGGTTTCATGCGAAAAGTGAGCAGCCAGCAAGGTCGTCGACAAAAGGCAAGGAGCCGCAGGACATTTCGATGAATCAAAGCAAAGGAATACGAAATGAATGGTCTAAAGGGGCCAGCAAAAGAACAACAGGCGAATGAGTAGACAACATCCGGTAATTTACTTCCTTTAGTTCCGTACCGATGCACCTTGAGAATCCCTAAGAGCAGCAGAGCAGTTCAATGCCTCGCCAGGGTAGAGATTTCTTCTTTTTTTTTTTTTGTGAATGAATGAGGCACAACAACAATGATCCTGGGGCACAAGTAAATTAGGCAAGCCCAAAAGTGGCCCGGCGGCAGGTAGATTCCCGAGATCCTCCATAGATCCTTCTCGGGCATTCTAATATCCCAATATCGCTTGACTGCATCTTGTTCGCCCGGGGTAAACACAAGGAGAGCGGAGGAACAAGGAAGAAGGAATAAGGAATGAGGAATGAGGAATGAGGAATGAGGAATGAGGAAGGAGGAAGTTGGAAGGAGCAGAAACACTGCCTGCCTGCAGTTTCTCACACTCGGTTATTGTGTGGGCGATGTGAGTGTGCGTGTGTGTGTGTGAGTGTGTATCTGTGATCAGACAATCTGACCCTGGGAGAAATGCACTGGCAGAAAGATGTACATTTTTACTTATAGGAACTTTTACAAGGTATATTAGGGGTATTATTATTGTAAAAAATATGTTAAACTTTAACTCGTAAAATTCGTTTTAAGAAAGGTTGAAATTCGATTTATTTTGACTGAGCTTAACTTATTTTATTAACAACAAATTAGTGGTACATACAATGATACAGATTCCCCTTAGTTTCTTAACTTTCCTATGCTTTAATATTATTTTGTATCTGCATCAAACCCCATAAAATACAAAATACAAAAAAAAAAGACCAGCGGTGCACAACAGTTGTTGTCCCTCTGCCACCATTGCCCCTGACCTCCTCTGCCTCTGTTTTTTAGTTCTTTTTTTTTTTTAATCGAGTTTAGTAGCAACACATGTTGTCGCTGTTCGAAATTCTGTCGACGCACGCAGTTTTTCCTTCTTTTTTTTTTACAATATATACGATATATACCGAGCATTTCTCTCCCTCACTTCTACTGCTGCTGCTGCTGCTGGTGCTGCTGTTATTCTTGTTGTTGGCATGGTGATAGTCGGACAGGTGCAGGTGAATTCTCTGACATTTAGTCAGCCGCTTGAGTTGCCCCTGCCCCACCCCCGCTGTTGCCGCTAAGGTTCTGGATTCGGGTTTTGAGTTTTAGGTTTTTGAGTTTAGGTTCACGTTCAGGTTCAGGTTCAGGTTCATTCGATTCTGCTTTTGCGGTACTCTTGCCTTTGCCGGAGGTGACCGCATGCCACACTGCCCGGGTGCGTTGTTGCCGCGCAGTGGGAAACGGCCATAAATGAGCCATTTAGCGAGTCACTCTCTTACTCTATCTGTCTTTGTCTTTTGGCCAACTGTTTCCCCAGCAGTACATCTGACCAGGTTTCTGGCAAACACACACAAACACAACGAAGAAGATCCTGAGTGCAAGGAGTTGTGATTGAAGATCACTCGATCAATGATCATTTCCGGTTTGTCAGAATGTTTTGCTGTGGGTAATATGTCTAATTATTGAAGGGATTTCCCCGAGACTGATATGATCTACAGTTGAAGCACGAAGTTGGTGTTATAATCCTGAAAGATAAGGCAATTTTTATATAAGAAAATTATATTGAAATAAGCATAAGGGAATCTCTAAATGATATCTAAAACCGACCATTTCCGGCTCATAAAAAATCTAATTTGCTGTATCAGATCAATATCATACGTTAACTAGTTCGTTTTTAAGGATCTTTTTTATATATAAATGATCTTAAAACATACCAAAATCTCTAATAATCTCCACCAAGATCAATTCTATTACCTAACCCTTAGCAATAATCCTTAAACCTCTACAAGATGCCATCAGTTTGGATAGCAAAATCTCTTTGCCAAATCTCTCTTTCCCTAACATGATCAGCCAATTTAGAAAACCCGATCCATAATCAAGATCCACCTGTCTGAGAGCTCCGATTTCCTCAATCATTTCCCAGGCAGCATCAGTTAGTGTCTCATTTCTCGCACAAAAGTCACCGGGAGTGGAAAAGTTCTCAGCTTACAGGCTGCCTTTGATAGATAGATGTGCCCCAAGATCAGATCAATGACATCTTTGGCATTTAGCAACTGCAGGATCATATCCTACTTCAGCAATCTGCATCGGGATCAAGAGCACTTGGCAGCGTTTTGCTTAATCAAGATCGATAAGTGCAATGGCAAATACATGTGTATCATCAGCAGGTCCACCGATCTCCAGAGATCTCCAGTTCCCAGCTCCCAGCTCCAGTTCCACACATGCGTTGCTATCAAAGTATCTGGTTTCATTTCCGCTCCCCAGACAGCAAGGCAGCTAGGCGGCAGCCTCTCGCAAGGAGCTGTGAAACGCATGCAGAGCGCTACTATTATGATTATTGTTGTTTGTATTTAGTGTGTGTGTCTTGTTTACAGCTCCCAACAATCAAGGCAGCTCTTCAGCGGTGGCTGCTGCTGCTGCTGCTGGTGCTGATGTTGCATCTGTTTATTTTGTTGTCAAAACGCAGGTATTTCTACGGCAGGAACAGCGCGGTTTACATAGGAAATTGATATTATTCTTGGCCCCTGCACGGAAGCAGCAGCTTCAGCCCGCAACTACAGTTCCAGTCCAGCCTCGGGTCCATCTCCAGAACAGGTGGGCAGGCGCAGAGCAGTGGGCCAAGACTTTGAGCTGAAAAAAAGCTAGGCCGTAATTACGATAGTATGCGTGTCAAAACATCGACTACATAGACTGGCCTGTGTTTACGATTTCCTTCCGTTTTGCTGCAGCAGCCTAACAGTTTATTTATTTATGTTATGTGGCTTGCTTGGCATAGCTATCCAACAGGTTCTCCCCGGGCTGGTCGGCCGGCCGTCTCTTTCCCGCCTCTAATTGATATGCCTCACGCGCAATCCATTGACATCCGATTTACATTAGCGGGAGAGAGACGGGGCGAAGATGGGGCCGGAAGTGCTGGCAGCGGAGTGCAACGAGTGCAATTTGCACACGTGCATCAGGGATTCAGCAGGGATACCGACAGGGATACGATTCGGGGATTACATTCCCGTATTCCTTTAATTTGATATCAATTGTGAAGGGCCGATCTCGAGTGTCAGACGACAGCTGTTGGCAGATCGGTAGGAGGAATCCAGGACTATTTCATTGCTTCTTCATCGCTATCCTTTGTTCGCTCCGTAGGCGCTTCCTGCAACTCCTCCTCTCTCCCTCTCCGGTTCGTCCTTATTGCATTAAGTGTGTAATCCCTTTGTGCGCGAGAAACGAGTTTTAATTGAAATTCAACTGAAAGTACTCTCCCTCCATCTTGCTCCTTTTTCGGTTCCTTTTTTTGGCACACACCATCATCGTCATCTCATCATCTCATTTGGTATTCATTCGAGGCAATGATAATTGTTGTGTTAACCCTTGGCGGCGAACGTGTGCGTTTTGGACAAGTAGGATCTACATTTACTCCTCGCCTGGTTTTGTGTGTATATTCTTTTTTTTTTTGGGTGGAAGTGTCGCCGGTTTTATGAGATTGTGATTGGTTTTCCGCTTTGGTGGTGGCTTTTCGGCGGGTTAAGCAGCAGCAGCAGGAGGAGGAGGAGGAGGAGCCGAGCCGAGCCGAGCTGCGCTCCTCTTCGAAATGTGCGCACGTGCTTCAACCGGAAATGGTCGTAAGCGAGGCGCATCAGCCGTCTCTTTCCCTCAGGTAGCTCCTCTTCTTTCACTGAGTTTTTTTTTATTTTTTTAGTTTTTTTTTTTTTTTGTATTTCCGCTTGTTTTTCTATTGTTCTCCGCCACTTTACGCAGCAAATCAAAGGCAAAAACACAGTGAAGAGACATGAAGCTCACGAAAGACATCATATTTTCAATATTTTTTTTTACATTATATGATTATTCCTTCACTGGCGTGTGCTGCCGGAATTCTTAAGTGCCCCAAAATAAAGCTTCTGAAAAAAAAAAAACAGTTCTGAAGAAGCCCAACTAAGCGATCCTTTTGTGGTAACAACCGAATATGGTCAACAGCTGTTTGGTTTTTGGGGCTTCCTTATACGAATTTATTATGTATGCCGTTAAATTGGCCACGCGGTTTCAGGTAAATCCCCTTCATGAACAGAGAAAAATACACCAAACAGTATTTCAACAACAAAAATGAACACAAATTTAAACCAGAAATATTTAAATCAATTTAAGGTAAATTTAAAATCCATCCAAATTTAAATGTTCAAAAGCCTGAAAATTATGTGTTAATTACAGTATTAAATATGAAAATCATTGAATTAGCTAAAAAATAAGTGAGATTTGTTTGCGGTGCATGGCTTTTGTGCTTTATCAGCTGGAGTTTTCCAGGAAACGCCAGCCACCTGAGGCCATTGCTGTTGGGAAGCTCTTGCAGTGGCTATCAGTGGGCGATAAGGGAGTCAGTGGTTGCCCTTCTGTTTCGATAAGGCAAATATTCGCCATGGCGTTGCATTTACAGTACAGGGGAACAGTTGCAGTTTATCCACTCAGCCGTGGATCTATCTTTTGGCAGGGGGAACGTGCCATTTCGGATTTCACGTTTTGCGCTCGCTTAGCCCGAAAAATCCACAGTAAATTGTCATTGGCTGGCGGACGGCGAGAAAAAATGCCCCAAAACACGTTTCCAGAGCTGCGGGCCACCATTTTTTTTATTTTTTATAAAAAGCCAAACTGAAATTTATATAATACATAAGCATATGTGTATCTGTGACGAAGACACGTACGCCTACAGTTTGGAATGGTTAACTAATTTTTAATTTCGTTTTTTATGCTTTTCTTGCTCTCAAATGTTTTGTTTTTTTTTTTAATGATTTTTTTGGCATGATCTCATGATTGCGTTTATGTGTGAGTGGCGGCAACCAATCCCACTTTGCCCCCATACGCAAGTATCTGTGAGATACATACGCTTTCCGTGTAGCGGTCTCCGATGATGATGTGCTGCTGCTGCCCACTCGATCATCATGGTATAATGATGATCGCCAAGAGCCAGCAATCTCAGCCAACTGGCCAGTGGGCCGAAGAGATACTTTTGTATCTTTTTGTCCCACTCCCCACCGCTATTGTATTGTATCTGTTAATGTCTTTCCTCTCTGTCTTTTCGCTGGCGAGAGCCATTTTGACGGGGTCCGTGTGAGTCGGCGTTGTTAATGATCTGAAAAGCCAATTTCCATCAAAAACTGTACAACTGCTCAGGGGAAATTAACAATAGTGCTATGTAACTGGAGGTCTTAGAAATCTAAAAAAATTCGAATAATTGTATCTAAGCTTGAAGATGCAAACATCTATGAATTATAGGATTATTTTGTAAGCTTAAGTCTTGGATTTTTAAAATAGAAATGAAGTAATAGGCAGGAGATGTGTTTAAAAACCACAAGATACAAGTAAATTGAGCTGTTTAGATTTCTGATTATATTTATTACTTTTATCCCATAAATTTTACAACTTTTTACAAATGTTGCATTACAATTTACACATTTAAATAGCAGTTTTTTTTGTGGCAAATTATAATTATTTAAAATCAACAAGTTTAGAGGCAAATCTCAAACACTCGATCTCTTTAAACAAACACAACTTCGCCTCAAATGCGCAGCGGCCGGGCCATTTAATTTGAGTTGCTTTTTTAGACGCTGCCACTAACTAACACTGACTAACTTAGCTAAAGAGAGCAGTCGATGTCCGATTGAGCGAGAGCGAAACACTCATGAGTATGAGTGTGAGTGTGAGTGCGAGTGTGAGAAACACCCTGTGAAAGTATTCCCGATGATGATTATTATTATTTGCCATTGGCACACTCGTCGTATCTCGAAGTCGAACCGAAGGCGACCCGAGCGCCGTTTCTCCCACACTCACACGACCCGAACGCAAGCGAGAGGGAGCTAAGCGAGCGGCCGAGCGGCGGCCGAGCAGGCAACAACCCGAGTGCAACTTCAGAGCAACTTCATTTCTTCAACGAATGCCGAAGGTGGCGGAGCCAACGTCGCTCGCTCGCTCGCAGTAACTGAAAGATCTTGCTATATAGTACGTGCCAGTGGAAATCGCTCATACGCCGCCTGGTCCAGTGTTATCGCAAGGAAGGCAAGGCGCTGAAAATAACGATAAAAGGCGAATTTAAGAAACTGCCAGTGGGATCGCAGAACCACATTTAAAACTCACTGATTGTCGCGTGGAATGAAAACAATGTCAACATCCACACTACGATATGCGCATTAATTTATCGCCAGTGCTCCGCGAGTGTTCAAGTGTTCAAGCGACGAGAGTGCCCACAATTAATTGCCATTAATTCGCAAAAAGTGCTAAGAATTTGCGGCGGTGTGGCAGAATATTCGAATATTCGCTGGCGAACAAAGTGTGAATTGTGCGAGCAGTGAATTCCCGCGAAAATAAACCACAATTAACGATCGAGTCTGGAGTGGAATAGTACTTGGTATTACGCCCCCATAAGTCCCCCTGATAGCTCTCACTTGGCAGACTGGGATACTTATCAATCGTCCAATTGATTAAAGCCCGCATAAACCACAAAACAGCCGAAAATCTGTGGCTGACAGTGCAAAAATTAAAATATATTTATATGTGTTGTTTGCCCCGAAAGTGAAGTGAAATCAATTTTAATACGACTGCAAGTACCACCAGCATAATCTGATCCCTGATCCCTGTCGAGAGTTGACACAAACATACGCACACACAGAGCCCGATCCCGCAGATTCCATTGAGCAGCGTCAATGACGCGACCTTTGACCAGCGAGGTGGAGTTTCCGTTTTTGAGAACCGATCAACTTGAAGCGAAGAAATGCCGCCCTCTGCGTTTTTAGTGAATGCCACCATAATCAGTGCCGCCAACGCCTTGGACAGCGACAAGGAGCAACTGCAGCATCAGCAGCAGCAGCAACTACAGCAGCAACACTTTACCAGCAGCAGCAGCAGCAGCAGCACAAACTACAACTACAAACAGGGCAACATGGTCCTGCAAAGCTATGAAAACTATCCCAGCTATCACCTGGCGCAGCATCATCACCACCATCCGCATCATCACCTGCACTCGCATCCGCATCAGCAACTGGGTCAGCAGCAGCCACTGCATCACCACCAGCTCCAGCAGCAGCAGCAACAGCAGGCGCCACAGCAGCAGCCGCATCTCCCACAATTGCAGCAGCAACAGACGCAGCAGCAGCAGCAGCATCATCAGCAGCAGCAAGCGCACTATGGATCCGCGGAGCACCATCGACTGTCCGGCGGCAGTACGGGCAGCACCACCACCTCCTCCGGCTCCAGCTCGAGTGGCTCAACGTCCAGCGCCTCCTCGCAGGGATTCGCGGGGAGCGGCAGCAGTGCCAGCAACCTGGTCGGAGCCCTGAGCAGCTCCACGGCTGCATCGCTGGGCCTGGGCTACTTCAACGACATGGCGCCCTTCGGGGGCGACGGCAGTGCCTACTACACGGACTCGGATGTCAACTTCTTCAGCACAGGTCAGCAAATATTTACCGACATCAAATGGAGGACATTTTAATTACGCCAGGCTGCTGGGGTGTGAAGAGCAGCAAACCAGAAGAAGCGCTAGCATAATTAAATTCGTTCGTAATTCGTTTTTAAGTGTTTGAGCGACACGGCGACAGCAAACACGCAACAAGTTGGGCAGAAAATGGGGTTGGGAATTGGGAATGGGCATCGGGCATCGGGCCTTAGCTGGGGTTTGGGGACGCAGATTGACCTGGTAGTGATAAGTGCCTGGCAATTAAGTGGCTTGTTTGCGCTTGGGGTTGCGAGGCATCATCCAAAGATGCTTCGGTTGCAGATACAAATACACAGTTGTATCTGTATCTGAGGGCAATCTTTCTCGCTCTTCCCCAATCCGTTTCTCTCTCTCTTTCTGTCTCTCTGGAGGCGGCACCTAAAGAGGCGCTGCCAACTCTTTGGCCAGCCAGTGTAGATGTATCTGTATATGTATCTGTATCTCTGTATCTTTGTATCTGCGCAGTACAGGCGAATGGGAAGCGTAACTAAAGCTTACCATTTCTTCGCTGTGCCAGAGCAAGATAGCCACATAGAGGAGCTGCATGTGTGTGTGTGTGAGCGCCAACAGGTTTTCGTTGTTCGCTTTTTTTTTTCGTATCCCACAGATACTTGTTCGAAATGTGTTAAATTTCGCTGTGTTCGCAATTAATGTACACTCACACTCTCACACAGAGCATTAGATGTGGGCATGTGTGCGTGCGTATCTGTGTGCTGGCATTGCGATTGTGTGCGCTGTGATTTTGATTGGTTTCCGAACGCTCTCTCTTGTACGCTCGATTGAGTGCCGCCCCATTTTCATTTTCATTTCAATTGCTAAATAATCCGCAATCAATTGTGTGTTGGCGTGTGAAATATCGAATCATGAGACATTTTTAAATTTGGCCGTGAAATTTCCCACGATTAATTCTTTGTTATGGCTTTTGTTGTTTGTCAATTTTAGTTGCAAATACGAGTAACTGTTGGGTTAAATATTGGCTAATTGGATCACATTTTATACGGATTGTTTGCTAATATTATTGGGCTAATAATTAGTTGGTTGTTTGTGCCTCAATTGGAAAATGTAGGCAAAGTTAAATAACAGTTTTAGGGTTAATTTGGGGTAAATAATAGGTGCCTTGAGGCCTTCTTGGGCATTAAATTAATTTGTCTTATGAAATCATCTAAAGCTGCTCCAAAATATATTGAAGAAATAGCCTAATGCAAATTATTTTTTAACGATTTTTTATTAAAGCATAAGAATAGCTGCACAAATAATAAAACAAAAAATGTTGGAATATGGATTCAAAATATTAATAAATCTTTTTTATTTCATTTATTGTGCAGCTATTCTTATGATGACTTGCTTTAGTACAATTTTTTAATATTTAACCAAAAATAAAGGACAAAACTAGGATTTTATTTTATTTACTAAGAAATGGACTAACTAATTATGAATAAATTGTATTTTCATTATAAATCAAGAATAATAAGCTCCAAAACATGCCCTTTTATATATTCCATTTTTGAATTTAAGTACTTAAAGTGAATTACAATACACAATTGTATGACTCTGCTTTAGAATTAAAACAGATTTCCCTTATTCCCCTGAAACCATCATATCCATTACACCCTTGTTTCGTATGAAAATCGAATCTAATCGAAATGTTTTCCATTATTTCAGGCTACAGCAGCAATGCACATGATCGCAGCAACAACAGCCCGCCTCCGCAGCAATCGCAACAGCAGCAGCAGCAGCAACCGACTGTCAATGGCAGTGGCGGCAGCAGCAACAATAACTCCATGCTGCCGCCCGCTGTCCAACAGAGCAGCAACAACAACAACAGCAGCAGCAGCAGCAGCAATAACAACGAAAGCAACACCAGCAGCAACACGAATAGCACCAACAATGCCAATGCGGGCAGCAACAATAACAATAATAACAATAACAACAACAACAATATTAACTACATGGCAGCAATGGCAGCCATCTACCAGCAACACCAGCTCAAAGAGGAGCCGGGCACCCAGAGTAGCAACGGTAACGGTAGCAGCGGCTACGGTGGCAGCAACAGCCAGAACGATCCCACGGATCTCAGCAGCTACGGCCTGCCCGCTCACCTGGCCTACAGCACCGGCGGCAGTGGCAGCGGACCGGCAGGTGGCGGCAGCTCGGGCGGCGGCGGTGATGATAGTGATTACCACAGCACCCAGGAGCATCATAGCCAGGCCTCCAGCGGAGCCAATGGCAGTGGAGCCGGCAGCGGCGGCAGTGGCAACGGAAGCACGGGCAACAGCAACGGCTACATGGACAGCAGCTCCGAGTTTTATGCCTACGGCCGAGGACGATTCCACGATGGCTATGGATCGGATTTCCAGCCCTACGATGCCCAGTTCCAGGCAATGAGCGCACAGTCGTCGGCCATGGATCAGTGGGGAGCAGCGCATGCCCATCAGCATCCGGCGGCGTACATGTCCACCCTGGGACTGGACAAGGGCCTGCTGGGCGGCTACACGACGCAGGGCGGAGTGCCATGCTTCACCGGCTCCGGACCCATCCAGCTGTGGCAGTTCCTGCTGGAGTTGCTGCTGGATAAGACGTGCCAGAGTTTCATCTCGTGGACGGGCGATGGCTGGGAGTTTAAGCTCACCGATCCGGATGAGGTGTGTTTTATATTGTATTTTATTTTTATAGACCTACTTGACTTACTTTTTATTTATCTCTACAGGTGGCTCGTCGCTGGGGTATACGAAAGAACAAGCCCAAGATGAACTACGAGAAGCTGAGCCGAGGCCTGCGCTATTACTACGACAAGAACATCATCCACAAGACGGCCGGCAAGCGCTATGTCTACCGCTTTGTCTGTGATCTCCAGAATCTAGTTGGGTAAGTCGAGAGCTCTGTGACCTCCACTTACAAGATGCTAATTGAAGTATTCTCTCTGTCCAATTTGCAGACACACCCCCGAGGAGCTGGTGGCCAAATACGATCTTAAGATTGAGAAAAAGGATGTGGACTAGCTGCCTGAATCGGGAGCCGTTTCAGGAGACCTGCCTCTGCCTCCCAGCCACGGATTGTACTCAACCAACCGCAAAATACTTTCGAGCGTTATTGTTTACCAAGCGTGATGTTAGCCTTTAAGCAGCAGCCCCGATCTGCGATCTTGCTACGAGATTAAAGTGTTTCCAACTCCAACTCCAACTCCAGCTCCAGCCCCCTCAATCCCACCCACATGTCACACCAATTTGCTTGTAATTATCGTGTAAAAATTAGACTTTTGAATTAATTTGAAATTAATTTAAAATACTTGAGCGTTAGTCATAAGCCGATTTAGCACAGTAAGTCGCAAATCAAATAGGAACACGGCAAGAGAATCAGTTGAAAATGAAAGGAACGAAAGGATAAGAATTAAATTTGGAATTCTGTGTGCAATGTGATGATTTCCTCGTTCTCACATAGATGCTCTGCTGCAAGAATCGAACGTTGATAGAGGCCATAAAGCATATTGTGTCCCCAAAGTGATATTAGAGCGCAACATTTTTTTATATGTACGTACATAATCATTTTACCCGCACGGGGCACCAGAGATAACATAACATTTCAAGATCATGAGTGTATATAGCCGATGACGATGAAGTCTGTGGCGTATCAGTAGGTCTCTAGTATTTATATACATACAAAATAACCTGTAATCTGTGCTACAACTAAGTTTTCCACTTCCACTAAGTACTCCCCCCCCGAACACCTATCCACATCTTGTGCGCTTCCGTGCGATCCCAAAAGTTTTAAACGTAAAACGGCGCACAGCAGTCGAGCCATATCGATATGGACGACGACCGTGTGCGGCCGATGAACTCTTGTTAGTCTATGTGTACTTGTAGGTTACCTTACCCCTAGCCCTAGCCGTAAGTCTTCTAGTGCGCCAAGTGCGCTAAGTTATTCGACAGTTCGAAAAGTGTTGATTACCCTGCATGATGTCTGATGGATGGTGTATGGTGTATGATGTGTGATGTATGATGAATGATGTATGATGTGTGTGTATAGCTATTAAATATATAAGTCTAGCTCGTAGATGCTTAGCCACGTACAACACGCATAAACGTAAAGTTATATTGATACATAGAAACACATACTTACGTTGTAGAGCAATTCTAAAATATTGTATTTATACAGGCGTAAATTGTAATATTAAAGCTACCATTAACATTGCTAATGATAAAAACAATAAAAACAAAAACCGATATGAAAATACAACAAAAAATCTGTTCAAAGTTGTTTTATTTTTTTATTTAGATTAAATACATCCCATAAGAAAATCAAGACTTTTTTAATGTTACTCTTGGGATTTTTAATTTTTTTTTAATGTAACTTTTTTTAACGTAAACTTGAATTTGTTCAGATTTATATTTTATGAATCAAACATATTTTGGGTATTTTTTATTATTTTTTTTTTTTAAACTCTTAATCAACAAATTCACAAAATTTTAAAATAAAAACACCTGCTCTCGGATCACTGCTGGGATATGCCAGAGCTCTCTATGGCCTCGAAGACCTTTAAAGCCGAGTATACGTAGGCGGCACGACGTAGGTCGTTGCAAAGCTCAAACTTGTTGGCCATCTGCTTGATCCCCATGGCCGCCGCCTCCATGACCGTCTGGAGAGCCGAGTCCACAATGTCCGCCTCCGTGGTGCACTCGCGTATTCTCTTCAGCTTTTCGTTGGCTATTATTTCTGGCTGGAATTGAGAAAAATCACTATTGTGATTAGGATTTCAAAGAATTCGAGGGATCAACTAACAAAGCTATCGGGGCAGACATTAAGCGACTCGTTGATGGAATTGATCAGCTCGTGAATGAGTTCGGAGGTCTTCTTGGAGTTCATTTTTCCGTAGGACACGTGGTTGATGTTCTTCAGATACTCAAAGTAGGAGACTGTTACCCCTCCCGCGTTGCAGTAGAGATCGGGCACCAGGAGCACGCCCTTTTCCAGCAGAATCTTCTCGCCAGCGGGGGTAGTGGGTCCATTTGCCCCCTCCAGGATCAGTTTGGCCTTGATATCGCCGGCGTTTTCGTTGGTGATCACCTTTTGGGTGGCGCAGGGCATAAGGATATCGCATTCGGCCGTCAACAACTCCTCCGAGGTCTCCTCGGCTTTGGGGTATCCCTTGATAGACTTCTTCTCCGCCACGTACTCAAAGAGATCCTATCCAGCATAAATGGAACAATGGAAGCAAATTCAGAAACTCGTAGGGCACCGCTACTTACGTTTATATCGATGCCGTCCTTGTTAACGAGCGACACATTGAACTCCTTGATCCCGATTACCTTCGCCCCAGCCTCGTGTACGAACTTGGCGGCAAAAGAACCAACGTTGCCGAAGCCCTGAACAATGACTTTCTTGTCCTCCCAGCCTGTTTTAAACTTGATCAGGTCCATCCACTCCTTGTCCTGAAGAAAGAGATCGCCCGCCTTCCATACGCCCCTGCCCGTGGCCGAGTTGCGACCATTGATGCCGCCGATATGGACGGGTTTGCCGGTGGTAATAGCCGCCGAATTGATGTCCTTGTACCCGAAGGTCTTCTGGTATTGGTCCACGATCCAGGCCATCTCCCGTGGACCAGTATTCACATCGGGCGCCGGCACATCTACCCCAGGTCCAATCATGTTGCGCTTCAGCAGCTCCATTGTGAACCGTCGCGTTATCGTCTGCAGCTCGTCCACAGTGTAGTTCTTGGGTTCGATGCGCACCCCGCCCTTGGATCCACCGTACGGCAGGTTGACGCAGGCGCACTTGAATGTCATGATCGCGGCAAGGGCCTTTACCTCGTTCTCGTCAACGTCCATGGCGTAACGGATGCCTAAGGGAAGTGCCGAACCATATTACTGCTGATCCTGCGAAATTCGAGCCAAGCCAAGTAAGACCACCCAGAGAACAGGCTAGACAATTGGAACTTGTATACTTACCACCCTTGAGGGGAAGTCTGTGGCGCACGTGGTGAGAGCGATAGCCGGTGATGATCTCGTAGGTGCCGTTCTTGCGCACGATGGGAAAGTTAACCTCCACCGAGGTGGAGACACTTCCGATCAGATTAAGGATGGCGCTGACGCGCGCCTTACGCTCCTCCTCCTTCATGTGCGGATACTTTGCCATCTCCTTGATTAGCTCCGGCTCCAGTGTCTGTGCAGCCTTGTGGTAGTAATAGAGCACCATGGCTGAGAACTCGGGATCCTTGTCCGTCTCGACCTTCTTCAGGTACTCGGGCATTTGGTGTTCAAAGCGCTGGCCCATCCCACTTGGACGCCTGCGCAGGAGCGCTCCAAGGCAGCGAAACATATTACAGTTAAGAAAGGTAAAATAGTGAAGAAAATTTTTAAAGAAATAGATAGATAGATACTGGTTTTGGTCTTAGCCGAAAGTTTTCTGAGAAGAGTACTAAGTTTACTTTGTTTTGTTTATTTTCAATACTAGGTTTCCTTCGAGCATTTTCAGGAATTTCCGCCCGATTCTCCGTCCCATGTGCCTTGGATTTGAAATCACATCTTAGTGGACCTTTCGATAGATCAAAGATTCAGAAATTTATTGAATACAGAGAGCGGACACGACACCGAAATACAAAAAAGCTTACTCGTTCCGTTCTTTAGAAATAACACCCACGAATACCTGTTTTTGTTCAACCAATTTAAAGACATCGTCAATAAAAAACAATCGCCATGGACGATATCACGCCTTTCGACAAGGTTGGCTTCTTGGAAAGCTATCTGCTGAAGCACAAGGAGCTGGGCAAGCGCCAGCGCGAGTACAAGAAGATCCTTTCCAGCAAGCTCAAGACGCGCAAGGAGACCATCATTGAGGCCAGCTACGAGACTGCCAACGATCAGCTGGAGGAGGAGAAGAACGACCTGAGGGCCCAGATCTGGGTGGCCAGCGGTACCACTCACAAGAGGAACAACGAGCGCTACCTAGAGCTGATCCGCTGCCATGTCGAGTGCCAGGAGAACCTCTCGCAGGACATCAACTCGCTGAAGACCGCCATCCTAAACATGGAGCGCGAGACTAGCCGGATGGCCAAGCAAATCTACAACCTTAACCGGCTGACAATTCCCGACCAGCAGCACCAGGCCTATGTGATGAAGGCCCGCAAGAGATTGAACATCCTCGAGAACTCGCTGGAGGTGGGCATACGGCAGGAATGTGGATTCACTGCGGCCAATGCCGAGTTGCGGGAGCAGCTCATCCGCATCCTCAATCACCGCACCTTTTTCAACGACTCGTACACCAAAATGGTGCAGAAGCTCAACAGCGACAAGAAGTACCTCTTAGATCTCATTGAGTACGCTGTAAACACCTTCGATGGCTGCATTGAGGTCTACGAGAAGATCGACATGCTGGCCAAGCGGGAGGCCAAGGAGCGGGAGCTGAGGCGGGTGGAGATGCAGGGCATCATGCGGAAAGTGGCCGCCGATGGAGACAACAGCGCCTTCTTGCAGTGCAAGTCCAAGACCAGGAAGTTGGCTGCTCTGCAGCCCAAGGAGTACAAGCGACGGGACAAGTTTCGGCGCATCCACAACAAGAAGATCAATCTGTACAACTCGGTGCTGCAGAAGATTCTCGAGTACACCGACTCCAACAACGTGGACGAAGTGATTGAGAAGTTCCAGCAGCAGGAGAGCCTCTACTACTCCTTCTTCAACTATGCCAACGAGATGAGCTACCACATCACGCTGCTTAACAATTCGGTTAACCGGCTCTTCGAGGACATTGTCGCTTTGAAGAAGGACAACTCGAATACGCTGCAAGACCAGCTGGATCAGATCGCCAGCCTGGAGGCCAAGGTGCGTGACAAGGAGGAGTCCAACATGGACCTGCACAAGGCCAGGGAAAAAAATGACACCCGGCTGGAGAACCTCTTGCAGGGTGTGGAGACCATCTGTGAGATGTGCTCCATCGATTCCTCTCCGCTGTCCAAGTTGCTGGGCGATCACACCCACGTTAATTTGGTCAACGTGAGCCGCTTCCTCAAGATTCTCGAAGTGAGGGTCCAGGAGCTAACGGCCAGCGTGTATGTGACAGAACGCCAGGAAGAGGGACGCTTTGACTACGTGGTCAAGCAGATCGAGAAGGTCTGTGAGCTGCCCACTGATCTCAATGACATTGTGCTCACCCAGCAGTGTCCTGAGTGCGCCGAGGGCGAGGCCTTCAACATGGATGAAGGCGGCGATGGCGTTTTGGTTCACACGGTCACCGAGGCCAAGAAGAAACTATACGAAAAGGTCACTCAGCCGGAAATGCAGTACCGCCTGCACAGCATAAGTCAGTGCCGACTGCCGCGTTCCCGACTTCTGGCCGCCAAGCGTAATATGTAGGTCCTTCCCCAAGGAGCTAGGCGGAACAAAGTGGGTGCACCTTGTTCTAGAAGCTCTGAATTAGTCGGAAATTTAGCAAGGAACATCACTTGTTTTGGTTTCTATTTCAATCAATGTGATATATTTTTGTCCCTGGATCCCCACATCAAATCCCTTCCGATGCTTAAAATTCTAAACATTCTTGATTTCGATTATAATAAATTTCAAACTTATAAGTCAAACTTTTAACTTAAGAAAAACAACTTTTTTTAAAGAGGCCAACACTGCGTATGAGTGATTAATATATGAACTAACCAACAGGCTACAAATACTGAAATTAAAAGGAAACCCACAAGTAAGACTTGAAATTAAGATTGCTTATTTTAAAAAGAACCTCTCAAATATATAAATTCAATTCATGCTATTGTCTTTATTGATTAAATCTAAACATATCCACTAAAGATTCATATATTCGTGCTAGTATGTTTGGTATATGCATTAAATAATTCGGGGCGAGGATGATCGTACGTAGCTAGTAGATTCTGTGGCCAAGTTCTTTTTGTTTAGGAGCTCGCCTTCTCCTCTTCTTCACCTAAGCCCAGGCCGCTGATCAGGCCGCCGAGGAAGCTGTCCACAATGGGATTGCCACTGCCAGCAGCAGCACCAGCACCAGGAGCGAGTCCAGCACCAGTAGCCGGAGCGGGAACAAATGGAGCAGCATTAGCAGTACCGCAATCGTACATCCGGTTGAGTTTCTGGATATCCAAGTCCGAGAAGCCATTTCTCTGGCCCATCTTGTCGGCGCCGTTAGCTTGCTGCAAGGAAATCCAGTAAATTAAAATCGAATTTAAGGCAATTAGTAATTCATGGCCACCAAAGGACTTACCATGGCCACAATTGTGGGCTGTCCGTTGATGGAGAAAGCATTCTTGGAGTAGTGCATCACGCTGCCGTAGTCGTAGGGCACTCCAAAGGCCTCCGTGCGGGCGGCCTTCTCGAAGTTGTTCATAGCCGAGGACTGGACATTGTTGTACTGGATGGCCACATAACCATCACGCTCCATGCGATTCTGCTCATGCAGAAAGCCCAGGGCGTGCATCAGCTCGTGCATGGCGGTGCCGGGACGGCTCAGGCAGCCGGGTGACTGCAGATTTACCTCCTGCTTGCCACCCACACGGCCCACAGAGGACCAGCAGCCGGAGTTGTCGCCCCGAATGGAGATGTAGTCCCGCTCCGAGCTGCGAGGCACAAAGCGGATGCAGGTGCGACGGTGGTACTCGGCAATGGCATTCTTAATGGTGGTCATGTCGCGGTCATTAAAGCTGCCACGGATCTCGTAAGGGACGACACCATTGGGCCAACGGGAGGACTGGGTGGGCAGGCCATTCTTCATGATCAGATCCGTCTGGGGCACCAGCATATCGCCCTCCAGGTAGCTGCCCAGCTCCTCGGGATTCATCTCATCCGTGTCGGCACTAAAGTTGCCCACCAGAGTGGCTGTCATCTCCTCGTCCGGCTTACCAAACAGAGCTGTGCCGAGCGGTGTGAGATCAATGATGTCCTGGCCCAGTTTTGGAGGCACCTCCTCGATTCCTGGCAACTCTATTACCTCCATGTCATCTGCGTCATCGTAGGACACGAAAGGAAGCGCCTGACAGGTGGTTAGAGCCAGAGCTAGGACTAGAAATACTTTTGGATTCATTGTTGGACTTGAAATTGGTTGGCGGTTAGCTTTCCTCTTGACTGAATAGCTAGACTTGGACTGTGCTGACTTCTGGTCTGGCTGGGATATTTATATATTCCCCAGCATAATCTCGCCGACGTCTTTATCGCCCTTCTGCCAGCGGTGGCTTTCATATGCATAAACAAGTTTTCCACGCGGAAACCTTCGCCGGATCTGCAGTCGTCATCGCTGCCGGCTTCTTGGATTGTGGATTGTCACACGCTTTATGGCCAGGCGTAAATATTTGGCCAGCGCTTATTCATGGAGCTGTGGACTGTGTGCTGTGGGTGGGTTGGTGGCTCTGCCATAAAGTGTATCAGTAGTTTGTTTGCATATCCAAAGTTTAACGACACTTAATTCGTAATTTTTCGCCCCCAAAGCGATAACCGATAAGCACTATCGCGCCGGCGACCTCTTCGCTTTATGGATTTATACCGCTGACTGTGCCGAGATATTCCGGAATAATTGGCCGGGGATTTGGAGTGGAAACAGCACACGCGGAACATTTAAATAATTCATGTGGAAATGTCTTATTTTTCAAGCACGCGAAACAAAAATGGCATTGAAAAAGTTCACTCACTATTTTTGGGAGTACGTGCTTTAATTTAAGGAAGCAAACTGGGTTTATGTTCCTCGTTTACAATTTCAGAAACAACTTTAATTCCTTTTACAAACTTCAATTACACCTAATTACAGATTGATTAAGACTAACAGAGTGATGGAGAGAGCTTGGCTAGAACTCTCACAAAATATGATTGAAATGAGACTTTGCGCATTCTTAAATACTAAATATTATTCACATGGCGTCGGCGACTTCAATGGATGCTTGGGGAAAAACAGAGAGCCGAGAAAAATCCCAAAGACTCCGCTCATTAGCCAGAACAGAAAGAACACATCTGTGTTTGCTCTGGCCACGAATTAAGTTCAAGTGCACATGGCACATGTTTGCCCCGGCTAACGAACGGAGCTAGCATTGATGATAGACATGATGATAGTTATTCCTAGGCATCAAAGCTCATTTCAACAACCATGTTGGAATCTGAGGCATTGAGCTCCTCCTCTTCGTCAAACTTGAGCTTCAGCTTCAGCTTGTCCGAGTTGAGGACACGACGACTGTTGGCCGTAATATTCTTGGCCACATCCCGCAGTGCGGCACTGCAGATCTCATCGATGGTGGAGGAGTCGTCCATGAGGTCCTCTATGCAGCTCTTCAGGATCGTTGAGGTCACAATACAGTCTCTGTTTAGGGCTAAGCTTTTGTGAAACGACTCGATGGCGCTGTCCAAGTTGCCCAGCAGGGCGTGAATGAATCCAATAGAGGTGTAGGTCGTGGCATTCTGTGGCTTCAGGAGGAGGGCCTGAAAAGGGTATCGAAGTCTGTTAAATAGAGTTTGTATATAAAGACTTCTGAAGTTTATACATTTTGAAAGTTATACAGGGCCTCCTCATACTTGTGCACCTTGCGCAGCGAGTGGCCCAGGTTGATGAAGAGCGGCTCCCAGCGGGCCGAGATCTCTTCATTATTGGTCTTGGCCCGCTGCTTCACAATGTCGACAGTGCACTGGAAAATGGTGGCGGCGCCGTCAAAGAACTCATATTCGTACTTAATCACACCGAGCTCATGCAGCACATATACGTCCAGGGGAGCAATGTTCATCGCCTGCAGAAAGAACTTCTCTGCAAGCTCCAGGTTCTTGGTCAGCCCGCACTCCACGCCGATGTAGAGCAGAGGCAGGTGGCAACCGCGCATCAATTGGGTGGCCTTGAAGTACGCCGCCATTGCCTGTTCATGTTCGTTTTCATTGGCAAAGCTATGACCGTAGGCCAGCCAAGCGGGGCCGTACAATCGATCCAAGGCAGTGGCCTTGGATAGGTAACGCCGGGCGGGATCGCTCTTTCCAATCATGTCGTAGTAGCATCCAACTGCATACCAGGAGATGGCCTTGTCGGGGTAGCGATCCACCAGCTTATGGGCCACGTAAAAGAGGCGATTGAAGTCACCATTCTCCACCAAGCAGGCAATCTGAATGGTCAGTGCGTTGTTATGGAATGGATCCACCTTGAGTAGCCTTTAAGAAAACAGTTTGTACCAAGTGTCTTGATATTTTTTATCCCTGTTACTTACTCATTCAGTATTTTCAGGCACAGCTTGTAGTCGCAGTCGTAGAAACACTTTTCCGCCTCGGCAGCCATGAGATCAGTGCTGCGTTGAACGCGATTCAGGCAATCTGCGAGGGGAATTAGAGTGTCCGCATCGTGATCCCGGGAACGCCTGCGACTAGACGAATCGAACATGGACCGATGAGAGGCATCAATAAGGGAGGAAGCCCGCGACAGGCTCGTTTGCAGCGAGAACGTGGGAGCCTTTAGATCCTCGAGGACTCTTAAAAACAATAAATAACAAGTTAGTGCAACTACAAAGGGCTACTCAAAAGAACTCACTTCTGGGCGGGCGACATAAACTGGCTGGGAGTGAGCGGCACCTTCAGAGCGCTCACTTTAGGCATTTGCGACTCCGAGGAACAGGTCTGCTGCACCCGCGCCGTAAACTCCTTGATGAACTTCAGCACATCCGGATTGACGATGGGCGAGATCTCCTCGGCATTGCGAGCGGATATCAGCTCGTAGTACTTCTTTAAACGAGATTCGTAGAGCTTCAGGATGAACTTGGCGTCCGTTTCGCTGGATTGCTGGGCGAGTGGCAGATGGTGCATTAGCTCAAATTCTACGGGAAGTTCGCTTATTATCTGGATCAAAACTATGAGAATCTTTCTATTTACCCTCCCAGGCCATCAGCATCTCGTGCTGCACCAGCGCCTCCAGAGCCTCAAAGCAGTAGATGGACTTGTGCAGGGCCTGCACATAGAAGTCCATGGCCGTGCCGCGGTTGTCCAGGGCCTCGTACACCTTGCCCTTCATCAGGTAAATGGATGACAGCAGCTCGTTCCGATGGTTCTCCTCGCCGCCAAAAACACTGTTGCTCTCCAAGTAGCAGCCACTGCCCGCATCCACGGGCTGGTTAATCAGGGAAGTAGTCATCAGCTCCACGTCCACGTTCTGAATGACATTGGCCGCCTCCGCGAACTCCTTGGCCGCGTAAAGGCTCTCCAGCAGCAGATTAAAGCAAGGCAGCGAGCTCTTCTCCAGCTTGTTGTGCTGAATTGTGTACGCGGCTCGGTGGAACTCGCCCAGCAGGAACATGCACTGCGCCTGGTAATATATATCCCTGGGCTCCTGGCCACTCAGCACCGCCACCTTCTCCGCCCAGAAAAGCGCCGTGGAATAGCGACGCTAAAAGTGCAATTTGGAAATCATTAACAATTGCCGGCTTCTTGATTTCAGTACTACTTGCCATGTCTATGAACTGCTTGACCAATTTCCTATACATGCACAGGTCGATGTGGTCACTGGCGGTGTCGGTACTGGTGTTTTCCGCATCCCCCGGCATTTTAATTTAATATAAATCGTGTTTTCTCCGTGTTAAACAATTTTATTGAAAATCGCAGCCGCTAAGCAAGTTTATTGATCTGGCAACGCCGAAAAATCAGCTGTTGTGCCATTCGCAGAGAAAATAACGGACTGTTGCACTGAAAGAAATTGGGACAGCGACAAGCACAAAAATTACAAAAATTGAAAATTATAAAAATAATTTAAAATAACATAATAATACGAATAAACTTTTTCTAACCTGTTTTAATATTTTAATTAAATGCGTATGAAAATCGTATTGGAGCTGCCAACATTTATTTAAAAGCAAAACGATTTGCCATTTAAATCTTATTTAATAAGTAATAATAATTTAAATAATAATTATTCGAATTTGTCATGGTATTTAACCTAAATATATAGAAATGTATCATCTAAAAACAAATAAATCTAATTTTAAAGAATGCGAGTATTAAAGGCGACTCAAATGGAATCCTATGTATAATCCTATGATAAATAAATTTATTAATTAAATGACTTTCTAACAAATCATATATCATCGATACGATATTCATTACATAGTTGAACAACCCTATTCATTCAGGCGACAAGGGAATACCCTGAATAGCTTTTAAAGCTTTTACGACCCGAAGAGATGGCAGGACTGTTCGTCAGCCCTCGGCCCAGTTCGGCTCGAGAAGAAACCTATAAATACATGTGCAAGCCAGCCAGTCTCAAAGAAATTTGAAATTTTTTAAAAACAGTTGCGGGTGTAGGTATTTTTATTTTCTAAAATAAAAAAAAGTTGTAAACAAATAAACACAACTGTATACTAAACATTCGCCGGTTGCAATAAAGCAAAGCTTAAAATTCTATTGATTTATTAAATAATTTTTCGTTTTTGCCAATTAGGAAATTAAATATACCACATTTCCCGCTTCCAAACAATTCCCAACAACAATTATCACGGAATTAAGTTTCTTCCAAAATTTATTATGATTTAATATCAACATTGCTCGCAGAAAAATAAAATAAAATACATGAGTTTGAGGAAAGCGGTCGATTCAGAAAAATAGTTTATTAACAAACAAAAAGCAATGCATCCGTGAGGCGGAGTTTGGTGACGAAGCAGGGGAAGCAGAAGGAGCGACCAAAGAACGGCGAAAGGCGTGCAAGGCAGAAGTAACAGTTCCTGGCACGGCGGAGTGTTCGAGTGTGTGAGTGCAGAGCAATAGTAAAAAGTAAAAATGTGCTTGGCGGACGACAAAAGGAACGGGATGCGATTGCGGATGCAGAATTAAAATTAAATTCACACAAATTTATGCGCAAGGCGCGTGTTTTCGGCAGAGTCCTGGGTATGTATAGGTGCTACGGGTGTGTGCCGTCTGTGCATGTGTGTGTGTGTATTGGGGAGCCGGCACAACAATTTGTTGACTGAAAATCGGCGTAGAAATAGGGCCGCGGCTCAATGTCATTCCATCTCGTTCTAACAGTGCGTATTTTACAACCTGCTACTAGTACTAGTATTTGCCGTTGTTCCTCCTCATACGCTTTTTGCTTTTCGGCTCACGTCATCTCTGTGGTAGGAACAACGACAACGTCGACGACGGCAACAACAAGAACAACCAATCGCCGCCTCAACTACACACTTATTCTTACTACCCATTATTATACGCACAGAGAGGGACGGACCGAGTGCGAGCGGGCGCGAGAGAGGGAGCACGAGACAGGGCTTGGCATCCATCTCGAAAAGCTGCGATGGAGCCATTTTCCAACTCCAACTCATTTCACGCTGATTTATGGCTCTAATAATAGGTTCGCTCAACACACAGCTTCTGCTATCCGGCGAAAGGATTACCACCCGAAGGATAATGCATAGTTGGTGCGCTTGGAGCCGCAAAACGACGGCTCCAAAGTAAACGCCAATGGATTACAGTTAATTACAATTGGTGAGAGTGAGAGGGCTACGCCTTGATCGATTTACGGCACTTAACGCTCAAATGCGTACGCGTGTGTTTTTGTGCTCCTTGCGCTCGCTCCACTGATTTGGATCAAAAAAGGAGGACAGTTTTGGGGGGAAGGGGAAACTACAAAGGGCCGGCGAGGCGTACTATCATCCATTATCCATTATTTATTCGAGCTTATGCTAATTGTATGTGTCTGCCTTTCAGGTCTTTGGAAATTTGCATCGTTGACGAGGCGGAATAATGAATCGATGACTATTTACTGCTGATACGGCCACATCTGCCAGCTGTCTTTGGGCCTCTCCTCTCACTCACTCGCATATCCTGTGGAGCCAAAAAAAGTCAACCGAAATTCCCCAACAACTATAACGGCAACGAGGCCCCAGGCTTAGCACGGAGTCCAACTCGAACTCAAACCGCAACGAACTCAAACCTGCGCAGGAGATAAGGGGAAACAGAGCGAGTGGGAGCTTGCGAGAGAGAGCCAAGTTCGCGCAAGGACTCTCTGCGGGCAGAGGGAGTGGGCCGGCACGACGCGGAAGTGGTGACATCTGTTTTGGCGCTTTGTCAGTTGCGGATGCTGCCGAACGCCAACACGAAGGCAGACGAGCAAACGAACCGAACACCAACACCAACGAGCAGGAGCGCAACGTGAACAAGTGTGGAAATTGGAATTTTTATTCAAAACAATGCCCCTGCTGCAACAGGTATGTAAATAATAATAAAACCCATTCGCACTCCAGAGCGGTAATTGAAACGCTCACGTACGAGTTCGACTGAAGTCGCACAACGAGACGAAGCGGGCAGCGGTCGCGAGAGAGGGCTTACATGGATTACGGAGAGAGCGCATCAGCTGTCCCGGCCTTTGGGCTCACCTACCCAAATTGGGAGTCGCAACTCGCGAGTGGCTGGCGGGCTGGCTGGATATGATCCTAATAGGATTAGTGCCCAACTTTACGCCTCACTTCTGAGAGTTTGCCACCTTGTTCGTCCTGCCGTCTGCTGCACATTATGAGTAGTTAAATTCGATTAAACTTGCGGCGTTTTGTCCGCCAGACACTGCAGCGCCTCTCCGTCGTCCTTGTCGTCAGTCCTTTGTGGCGCGGGGGCGGGTAATTTCATGGGCGTAGCTGTGTAATTGTACTCTTTGTTGCGCAAAATAGTTGCGTGATTTAATTTCGCTCGCCTTTATATGTTTTTTAATTCACTTAAATGAAATGATTCGATTAGGACTCGCAGAGCGAGTGGCGACATAAATGAAGAGAACGCTAGGAAGCGGCAAAGTGGTTGTTACACTGCTAAAATAATGTTATCTATAAATAGGATTATGGATTGAGATATCGCATTTTTCAATATTTTAAATGTTCAAGAATGCTTTTAGCATTACAGATGATTAGAGTGATTATCTCTTCTAGGGCCCTTAAATCCATATACAATTTTAGAGTCTCTTTTTATATACTTAATTAATTAAAAATATTCTTTAGCAATTTGGCTTAAACATTTAATTTGAATTGAAATATTCGTCACACAATTAAATGACTCGCTAGAAGTCTTTATCCTTATCCCAAATGATTACTTGTCCCATCCTGACAACCACTTTATCCCCTTTAAAATTAATTGTTCTTCCTGACAATATCCTAGATGGATATCAATACACATCAAATGATGTCAGATATGGCAATTGCCCTTCACCCCACATATGAATATGATGATTACAATGTATTTTATGCTGTGATACGCATATGCTAACCAAGCCATCACAACTAAGCCCATCTCCCGACCCTCGACTAGATTTAAACGGTCCTGAAGCGACTGTCAATATGTGTGACAGGTTTTTTAAGATGCTTCGCCTTTGGAGCACTTGGTCCCATTGTTGGCTGCGTCTTTGCCTCCCGTTTATATCTTTGCCACGTCTTCCTACTTCTGAAAAAAGTTGCTCATTGTCGACTGTGACAGGAGACCCGGGCCCCGTCTATTGCTCATCATTCAGGCATTTGACGACAGACGACGACGCACAGGGGTTGAGGAAAAGCTGCCTTGACTACGTCAATGGATTGGGGATGGCACAGGAGGAGGACCTCGAGGAGGCCGGGGAATCTGCATCCATGGCCCGAGTTGGCTGACAATGGAGCTGCGCATTTGTTACAATGTTTACACAAATATTTAAGGATAATCCGACGATTTCAAAGGGGTTATTATGCAATTTTTCTTCTTATTTTATTGTGGCTGCTAGCAGCGGCAGCAGCAAAATGGGGAAAAAAAAAAAATCAAAATAGACCCAACTGAATAACTAAATGCAAAATGTCAATTTCGTCGTGTAAGCAGAGTCCATCCCCCCTTCGTCGGCAGGGGATCTATGGCTGTATATTCATATTTATTTGCTGGTAATGTCTAAAATGCGTCTACTTCATGGCAACGTGGCGTGTACTTAATGTCCTTCTCCCATCTCCATCTCCCTTGCTATTCTCTCGCATCTACAATATATATTTGTAGTATTTATATTTTTGCATTCATATTCATTGCGCCATTGCCCGCTGTTTAAACTGCCTATAAATAATGTGGGGGGTCCACAACGGAAAATTTGTCGGTCATAAGAAATGCTGAACATTTTATGTGCCATTTTAAGCCGTGGGATGTGTGTGATATGTGTTTTTGTGCTGTAGCGTCCTGCTCTGCATCCAAAGCATATTCATATCCTGCTGTGGCATCATTTCATAGAGCATTTTCTTTTATTGTTTGGGAGTGCAAGTGGAGTTCACCACCAGTTCGGTCCTTCAATTGACTTTTTAAGATGTAAAAATACTCTAACAGTTTAATTCATTTTGAGTTCCCTTCAAAAATTTCTGATCATTTTAAGCATGAGAAAAATTGGCTTCTATGCCTCTGGATTGTACTGTTGCAGGTATCAAGGAGCCATTAAAACCAGTTCCACTCAGCCTAAACGGCCACAAAGTGCCTGCATGCAATTGCCAGTTATTAGCCGGCTCAAGTTTGATTTTGAGATTGAAAATCATTGGGATTATTCAAACCCGAACTCGAGGGAAATACTAGAGGCTGAGAAGTAGAGGAAAGAAGAATCATTTGAAGCAAATCATTGCGCTGGGCGGCATTAACAGTTGGTTATGTATACTTAAGTATATGCCGCAGGCTGTCTACGCCAACTAGGGATGTCCACCTCGGCCTCTCAGTCCCAGTACCGGATCCAGTCCCAATCCCAGTCCTGCCACTGCTCCTGCCCAGACTATTGGAATGTCTCGACATTTCGCGCAAATGCCAAAAGTACAAGGCGGCCAAGGCGTCTTCCAACAATGCGGTGGCAGCCGGCAGCCCCAGGGCACATCATTAAAATGTCGATACCAAGCAAATCACACGCCCGCCGCCAGCGAGAAGGATAACAACTGCAGCAGCAGCAACAACAATGGGAAAATATCAACCAGGGTGCGTTTGTTGCGCCGCGGTGGGTGGAGTTGGCGGTGGCGTATTAGGGCGTAGCCCAGTGCAATATGAGCCTCTGGCATTTAACAAAAATGAGAAAAAATAAAAAAAAAAGAAATAAAAATGGGGAGGGGGAAAAACAGCAGCAAATGGGAGAAAAATGAAAAAGAAAATAACTAAAAAACAGAAAACGAGTGCAAAATTCAATTGAATTTACTTCGCCAGACGTCGCACAATACTCGGCTCAACTAGCATTTAATGCATTGGCAGTGCGGCATGCGTTGTGGTGCACCCGCTGCACCTCACCCCTGACCCGCTGAACTGGCCACCTCAACCTCTCCTCTCCTCGCCAACTTTGTGGTTGAACGGATGACGAAAGGTGGCTGAGGGTATCTGGCTTTCGGCGGGGAGCATAGGCGGTGCGGCGGCATATAGACAATGCTGTTGCGTTATCATTAAAAGCGAACAAAAATGCGGCAAAAGAAAATAGAAGCAAACAGCAATGAGCAAAGCAGCAACATCAACAACATCTCCCACAATCACAACAACAACAAAAGGCAAACCACAAAAGGCCAGCACCCAGCTGGAGTCGCCTCTTGTTTTCCATACTCTCGCAGAGGTTCCTGCAACTCTGTTGTGACTTTTAGAACGCCCACAAGGAGGCAGTCTGTCCTCACAGAATCCACACAGCGTTTTCATTACAACTTGTCATAAAATGGACTTTGTTTGCCCCAAGAAGCAATAATTCTAAGCTTCTTTTTATTTTTAAATTCCAAAGAATAAGTATGCACATTGTTGTCAGGATTATAAGCTACAAATGCCTGGACCTCGAAAGTAAAGCTATGCTTAACGGTTTTGAGAATTAAAATAATGTATTGCCAAAGAGATGTAAATTGTTAAAATACATTTTGTAACTGAAAGTGTATTTCTACTTCGACTCGATAAAGTAGCTTTAAATTACTGGTTATATATTTTATGTAAAATCCAGACCATGCTACCTTTAGAATGAATATAAAATAATGTAAAGAGAGAGACTATCTGGTACCATAAGACCAGCAGAGGTCAGCCGTGCTTTAAATTAGAAAAAAAAAACTATAAACCTCCTGTCAGCAACTCTTCACTCTATCAAATGTAGCATACTTTTTCGGGAATGTCCAATAAATAGCGTCTATTATTTTGTTCTATTATTGGGTTTACCCAACTTTAATTTTTGGTTTCTTTAATTTCATTAAGAAGAATATAATATTTCATATTCGAGCCTCTTCCCTAGGCTTTTAAAAGTTGGATGGGTTTCTGTTTTCAACCAGGCCTGGCAAAATGGAAAATGGTGCCTTTTTGCCTCGTGGGCTGCCTAAAAAATGCGCAGCATGCATCCTGTGGTGGCTGCTCCTGCCACCCGAAAGTAGGAGCGATGGAAGCATCCCCAGAAGCGGGATGTGGGCGCAGTATAGGCCCACCACTGGCAGATATAAAAAAGATCCGCAGATCCAGCAGCAGATAATACAGTGCGGAAAAAGCGCGTGTTTTATTTCCACTTAGCACTCACACACGTACTAAAACGTGCTTGTATTGAATGCCTGTTGACGGCTGCTTGGCCCGTTCCTCCCACTTTTGTAGCCACCACCCTCCTTTCCCACGAGAGAGAAACAATAACAACGGCAACAAAGCGCCGAGAATCGGAAATGTTGCCGTTGAAACTGAAATGTCGCTACGCTTCTCTCGTTTGTTTGTCGTTGTAAAGAGCAGGCTGGAAGGGGGATGGCTACGCCCATGTAAAGGCTGCTGCTGTCAGAGACTTGCCTGAATTACGATATTGTTATTATTAAATGGATGGGCTGCATGCGAAAGGAAGCTGCAACTGCGACTGACTCCGCTATAAGGAGAACAAGTAGGAAACTGACAGGGGAGAAAGAGGGATCACACAGAAGACGCAAAAGGAAGCAACCTTTTGGCAAGTCGATGTTTTTGTACCCTCGCCGTAGGGTATTACTTTAGTTGTGTTTTACTATACGTACATAATGTATATGGAAACCTTCTATAAGGAAACCTTCCATCTGATCAAGAATACAATTACTTTCAGGCAGAGTTGCCTGAATAAAATATTAAAAAGCTTATATCTAGAATATATTTTGCAATGAATGAATGCAATGAGTTATGAACTGGGTATCCTACGGTCGGAGCACTTAGCAATATCATTCTATCCTGGAACCTCTGAAGTCGTCAGGGAAGACGTCTGCTTGAGCTTTGATATTTGAGTTTTGATCCAGAAAGGCATTTAATGTCTTGTTTTCATATTGCACTCAGCACAAACACAAAACAACAACGCATTCGAGTGCCTGAGAGCATGCAGCAGTTATGTAAATATGAATGCGACACATCGCGTCAAAGCTAAAATCGACTTTTGAGCCTGATGAAATGGCACTCGACATGCTCAGACTCAATTTAATTTGCCCAGGCATTGGCATTTAATGAAATGCACGGCAGCAGCTGCTGGCAAAAGGAGCAGGAGCAGAAGCAGTCGGAGGAGGCAGCACGACAGCAGGAGCTGTGACCCAACTGTCGTTGCATTCTCGTAGGCGCAGCAATTACGTGCCACTGCATTAGGAGCCAGCCAACCCAGCCCAAGGTGGGCAGGAGGAGGCAATGTCTGCTGTCCTGCAGGCATTTGCATCTTATCGAATCCTTTGGCCTGCGGACAAAGTTCTGCCCAAGGTGACTCGCTTCCGGTGAATGGTTTTTAATTTGCAAACATTAAACGCTTCCCGTCTTCGCCAGCTGTGTGTTCTTTGGAAAATCCACTTAGTCGAGCTACGTGTATCGGATTATACTTATTAGGTTTAGGACATCTTTCCAGGTATTCAAATTCCGGATCTTAAGACAGTATCAAGTTCTTAAATTCGATTGAAATACTAGCAGTGAAGTTTAGATATTCTTCCTATAGTAACGATGCCTCTATTAGGTTTCCTCTCTTGCTGGCAGACCAATAAAATCCCTCAATTTGTAGATCAGAGTTCCATAAATTGTCCAGGCTAAATCTACTCAGCGGATGTATTGAACGGAGTTGCCTTCGAGGGGACTTAAACACTCGCCACGTAATATGCAAACACTCTATTACCGCTGGCAAATTCAAATGCATTCGGCCATAACTCTTATCCTTTATGGACTTGCCAGCCCCGCCATTTCTCTGCCCCCTTTATGATTCCCTTTTCGCCCACAAGTTGGCAACATGTAATCGGCCATAAAAAATTACAACTGTGCATTAACCTCTGGCTGCGGTCATCGGAAGGGGAACAGAGTGGAGGGGCAGAGGGAAATCGAAACGAAACGAATCGAATGAAGTGGCCCCGGGGGTAGAGACAGGATGCCGGGAGCTTGGAGTGGCGGCGACGACAAGGACAACATCGTTATTGAACGCTTATCACTACATGCCATCAAATTTTAATGCCGAAAACCCTTTGGGCCAGAGCTCCAGAAGCATTGGTAAAGGATGTGGATGTGGATGTCAATGTGAATGCGGATGCGGAACAGAGAGAGCAGTACTGGGGGCCAGCAAAACATCTAATAAGTGTTGTAAGCGATGCAAACATAATAATTTGTATGACTTCTGAAAGCAGAAACTTGTAATTTTGCAGAGGCCCTGGCCCCGGAAACGCTCTCCTCACTCCCAATCCCTTCCCCCTTGTGCATCCCCATGTGTGAGTATGTCCGCCGTTAAAATGCAGGCCAGACCCAGGACAAAATCCCAGAGCCAGTGGCCCAGGCAAATCGCTTGCCAAAAATAAAATTCAAGAAAACCCGAAGAAAATGGCCAACCAGCTGAGGAGGAGATACATAGGAGGAGAGAAGGAGAATGTACAAAAGCCAAGTCAAATGGACATTGGATAAATAACTACTGAGTTATGGGTGGCCCGGCTCTTTAGCCCCTTGGCTGACATCGTCTTTGGATGGGACGCAAAGAGATGCCGAATATCTTCATGTAGCAATCGGCTGGCAGTGCGGACGAAGGGCAACTCTCGGACACAGCAGCAGCGCCACTGAATCAAATTTTGCAAATCCTCGACGACAAAAGACAAGCAGCAGCAGGAGCAGCAGGAGAAAAAGCCGCTGAAACAGAGGCATCGATATAGTGGATGATGGCCTGCAGAAGGAGCTTGTCCTGGGGTGTCGAGAATAGAGCAGTCAATAGGCCAGAGTGTTATCTCTGCGTCAATGGGGTGGTTAAGATTTTTTGTCGTATTCAATTTCGTTTTTTATGGGCTTTTTTTTATGTCGAAGAAATACGGATGAGAAGCGTTGACCGGGTATTGGTGCTTGATTGAGCTATTACTATGCTAAAACGAGAACTACGTGTTGCTTTAAATATGTTGAAGCAGATCGTAGAATTGTAGTTTATTTGAGTATTTTATAAATCCCACAAATTCAAATCCCTAAACGTATATTTTCTAATATCCAATAGGGGATTCCAAAGTATAGCTGCACTGCCCAAAAGAGCATCTTCAATTCGTTTTCAAGGCAATGGCCTTTCGTCCTCGTTAGTATCTTTGACGCCTTTTCCATTTCCGACAGCGAAAGCTTTTAGCGTCTTACTGGCATTTCGGACGGCGGATCCTTAGAAGGATGCGGATGCGGCCTCGGCATTACAATATAGCTTGAAGACTATTTGTAATTTGCATTCATTGACGCCGCCTTTTTTTTTTATCGCCTGCCACAAGTTGTAACTGTGTGTGGGTGGCGGTGTGACGTATGCGCGCTAAAAACAAAGTCTGAAATCCCCCACAGAAGCTCACAGTCACCCGTGCTCTTGGTTGTGTGTCAACAGGCCACAATGCCGCGCCTCTCAGTCGAGCAGAGAGTTGTCCGGTAGTCGGATCCCCCCACATTTCACCCGCTTCCTGACTCAGCCGAGAGGATGTGCCGGAGTGGGAGAGCAGGCGGGCGGATGATGCCGTGCGTGTGTGGGATGCTCGTGCCATTTCCGACTTTGCACGTACCTTCATCAAGTTGTCATTCAATTTTTAAATCCATAGCAAGTTTTGTACTTAACATAGTTGTGACAAGTTGACAAAGACTAAGGAAGCCGTCGACTGTCGCTCCATTGCCGGCATTCAAAACTTGCCGCCGCCGCCGCCACCAAGTGGAAGTTCTTTACATTCCCTTCGACTTGTCAAGTCTCTTATGTGGCGGTAGATCTTTAACTTTTGTACCCGAACCGTTTACCAGATTTCTTTGTGGGATGGGCCCGGAAAATCGCATCATTTCCACTCACTACACGCCTGCAAAATTCATGTTTTTGAAATTTAATTAAACTTTGGATGAAAGAAAGAGATTAAACTATGAACGATTGTCACTGTTGATCTGGTTTATCAATGCTAAACCTTTTGTCTATTTACATGTGAAGCATTTAGTTTAAATATTATCAACATTTATACACTGAAATGGGTCTCTTTTTAAACTCTTTTAATGGATTTAAATATTAAATACTGTCTCTTCAATTCAAATTATGTCTGTAATATAAATGCCGATACATATTGGGATAGAAATTACAAGGCTCAGATTATATGGTATACATTTGTTTGCCATTTTTCGGCAAAGAATGTCTCTAAAAACCGAAACAATTATGTTACATTTCCCTTTTGTTAACCCACTGATTCACATAGACAATCAAGGAGCGTATCCCTTCTGGGTAACTGGAGCAACTCCTTCGTTCGCACCCACTTATCATCATCATCTGACCATTGACCGTCGCCATCGCCCACCGACAATGACTTGTTGCCTTGGCTTTGGCACATTTAGCTTTGCTTCATCCTCATCGTCCTCGTTCTCCTCATCCATCCCAGTTACCAGCCTCTTCTTTCTCTTTATGTTGCCGTCACTCTCCGTACCGACTCGTTGGCTTTCGTTACGTTCCTTTCCATTTCGCGGGCCGCATTAATCCGGCGTAATGAGTTGTACGCCATTTTGCTCTAAATTGTTTGGTGAGTGCCTGATAACAATATTTGCACTAATTTGGCATTTTTAAGTGTGCTCCACTGACACTTGATGCGCTTTTAATTGCGCCCAGGCGCTCGAGAGTGCTTCAGAGGAGTGCGAGGTGAAGGAGGTGGACGAGAAAGGCGGATGTGCGGGTGCTAGTGGTAGTGCGAGTGCGACAAGGGTGCCGGAAAATGGGAAAAGCATGGTGTGGTGGTGCTGTCTCCTTGTGGCTGTCCTCGTGCGGTTGCATCCGCATCCTCATCCCCTTGGCGCCCGCCTGGCATGTGGCAAGAAATGTGAAAGATAAACGATTCATTAGTTGCTGCCTCTGGGGGCGGGAAAACTCCTGCCTTCCTTTGCCACCTGGCATACCAAAAAAAAAGGGGGAGACTGGGAGACAATAAAACTTTCACCAACTGCTGCCTGCTTTTATTGCAACTTGAGTGCAAATCTTTTGCTTGATGTCATCGTTCTACGTTTCGTCTTTATTTCCATTTTATGGCAGCTTCAGTGCAAATCTCCAGCTTGATGTCATCCTTCTGCATTCTCTTTTTAATTTCCAGTACGACACCCCCGATTGCTCTGGAACTGGCGGCAATATGCGAGCCCTGAGCGGTGGATCCACCACTACGGAGCTGCTGCAAAAGCACTCGATCAGTTCCTTCCTCGACCATCACCAGCAGCAGCAACAGCAGCACGATCTTCTGGGTAGATGTACCGACGATGGACTGATATCTTTTATAAACGGTGAGTCCTCTCTCTTTTGAGTTTACGAAATAAATTACATGGGTGGTTAGTTAACGCTACAAGTTTAAAACCTATCAATTACCGCGCTAGTTATTTGTTAAGTAAAAATCAAATATTTCTTTTACTTTGCTGCCAAAGTCCCACTTGGACGCACAAAATCCATTTCAATACTTTTTTACTTTTAGAAGCCGGCACACATACATACACAATTCGTAGTCTAATTTCACATTGTTATTAAGTTTCATTAGACACGTTGTTTTAAGCTGGTCTCGAGAACCCGAAGACTCGAGTGGTGGGCTTTCAAAAATTTCCCTTAACGTTTGGACCTTAAATTGTCACCATAAGTACCGCAATAACGAAGCCAGAATCAAATTTTTAAGTACCACTAAAATTTTAAATACAAGCTCGAAATTGTTTCTTGTCTACAAAAGAAAAGAAAATTAAGGGAAGGCCGAAATGTGTACCAGCTCGAAGAAACAAATCGCTGAAGCAGAAGAGTTCCATTGCGCCAATAGCCTCCGATCCACTGTGGCACCTATGCTGGGCCTAGAGACGGTCTACATTGGAAAACAGATGCCGCAGAAATCCTTTGAATTTGAGACCAGCGGCGAAAGCAGCGGCGATGGCAACAGCACCGACAGCAGTTGCAACAACACTGCCAAGGACCTTGACAGGCTGGCGGCTGCCGGCTACGGAGGTCAGAACTTGGCCCAAGACAGCAGCAGTGGCTATGGCAACAGCAATGTGGAAAGTATCAACAGCAGCAGCAAGAGCAACCCGAGCAACATGGACAACACAAACAGCAACTGCAGTACGCCTAATTTATTAGCAGTTTTTCGAATATTTGCAAAGTGCTTGAGGGGCAATAGTTTTGATTTATCGAGGGCTGGGCAAACTTTACGATAATTGTTGACATTGCACTCACCCTCACCCCTACTCTCTCTCTCTCTCTGTACCAACCCAGATCCAATCACACTGAACGATCTGCTTGGCCTCTGTGGCAGTGGAGGTAATGGAGTCGTCGGAATTGGCCAAAACCCCTCGACATCTTCAATGGGAGGAGGAGGAGGAGGAGGAGGAGCAGCTGCAGCAGGAGCTACTACGGTTGGAACGGCATCGGGAACAGGAACAGGAGTAGGATCGGGACTAGGATCGGGCCAGGGAGGAGCCAACTGCCCCGCGAGCCAAACTCCCGGCAGCTTTGGTGGCAACGGCAGCAGCAGCGGCGTCAACAATCTGCTGCTCGCCAGCGCTGCTGCCGCTGCCGCTGTCGCCGCGTCTGCCGGTGATGGCATCCAACTTTCCCCCAACGCGGCGGTCTATGCTCCACTCACGCCCAGTTCCACTCAGTCCTCGGCATCGCCGGGCACCAAGTCATCCAGTTTCGACTACTTCCAGGTAAGGCCAGGCGATTGTGTTTCGCCGTCGTTTGATGCCTGTCCTCTCTGGCTGGGACTTGTCTCTAACTGCACTCAATTTGCACCTAATTCTTCTAACTTTTTGCTTGTACTCCGTATCTATCCCCGCCCGTGTGTCTCACCCGTGGACTATATTAACCGTCTTATGATTTCGAACTTTTTCCTTCTGTCTGTCTCTGTGTCTCTATGTGTTGTGAGTGGGTCAAATCTAATAATTTTTATGTGCAAAATATCAATATTGTTCAAAAGAAATATTTAATTTTAAGAAACCTTTCTATAGAATCCAAGTTAAAGTTAATCAAATTAATTGAATATATATTTGATCATAGAATAATAATACATTTAATAAAGAAAATGTAGTTTACTATTTAAAAAGCACAGAAACTTTTAAGTGTTTTTATATAGACCCACTTCACTTGGTGTTTTCCTTTTCAATATAACCTTGCAGAAGCTCACAAATTTAACCCCGAGATTCGTTTAGAATTTTTTCAACCAAAATATAAAAAATATACACTCGGAATAATAAAATAGTGTGATAGTGGCAAATGCAAGAGTATGTGAAACTTCGTTATGACGAAGTTATTGGTTATCGTTACCACCGTTGTTGTTTCCTTTCCTCTTTTTAATTTATTTGTTGTTGTTTCCATTCTTTCTTTCTTTTTTGGGTGAATTGGCGAACTTAGTTTGAAAATGTTGCACAAAGTAACCCACTTAAGGCTTTCCAAAGAACAAACATCAGCTTCGATTGCTCTGCACCTTTATCGCCAAGTACGCCTACATCTATTTACAATCGCTCCTTTCACAGTTCACCTTTAGTCAGGTAATAACCAATGTGATATGCGGCACCCGCTCCCAATCCCAATTGATCCTGTTGACTAAACAAGCTTGTTGCCTTAACCCTTCCAGTGACAGCAGCAGCTCCTCTAACGGCAATGGCCTCTCCATGGACTCCATCAACATGCACTACCACCAACAGCAGCAACAGCAACAGCAGCAGCAGCAACAACAGCAGCATCAGGGATACACCAGCTTGGGCCACTCCACGGGCAGTGGCTTGGGACTGAGCCTGGCAAATGCCTCAACGCGCTCCAACTCGCCGGAGAGCCAGAACAGCAGCCAGTCGATTAGCGAGACCAACCTATTGGACATGATTGTAAGTCATTTTTATTTATCTTAATTTATAAATGTACTTAAATTTCATTGAGTCAAGACACTCAGGGTTTTTCATTCAAAGTAAACGAAAATTTTGGTTACAACTAATATTCGTCCAGAAAAAAGAAACACAAAATACTATGCTTTAAATTTTTACGTAAGGACAACAATGGCTAATGTTTTAAGTTTGGTAAGATTATCAGACTTGCAAAACTTCAAAATAAACAGGGTAGAAATCGGATTTCTATAAATTTTAAAGTATTCGATTAATAAAGAATTCAAAGGTGAGATACCAGATTTAAAATATATATAGATAAATGGATAGACTATAAATCATATTATCGAATCATGTTCTGATTCCTAGCTAATAA
>JAEIII010023194.1:0-17863 GCA_018905755.1 Drosophila ohnishii | reverse complement strand
TTATAAAATACAATACTTGACACCAAGAAAGGTTTCACATATAAAATAAATGGTTCTTGAATCCTTACAAATTGTTTATTAAACAAATTACAAATAAATATGTAAAAACAAATTTCCCTAGAATTTAAATTCCCTTCAAAATTTACACAAATTATTTCCCTTCAGAGCACACATCTGTGCTTTGCTGCAATAAAACATTCCCCTGAAATTTTAGGGGCTGACTCAAATCAAAGTCAAACATTTCCAAATCAAATTCGCATTAATTTCCAAACGGGTTAAGCAAAAAGAAAAAAAAAAACGAAAAGGCAAACATTTCCGATAACTAATACTCTTGAAAAACCATAAAGGAAGGGGCGATAGAGATAAAGAAAAAAGGTAGAACGGAAATCGTCAGTTTTGAAATTGAGTATAAAAGTGAAGAGAAAGAGAGTAGGTGCAGAGAAAAGGCAGCTCTCAAAATGTTTACAAATATTACGCATACGCAGCGCATGTGAGTCACAAGAGCCCAGTCATTGTGTGTGCGATTGCCCATCGAAAAACCGCACTAAAATCCACTTTGATTTAAAATGGTTTGTCATGGATTTATTCACAGAAATCAGTCAGAGTAAATCAGCAAATTAAAAGCAAATTAAGGGAAGATGCAATCTACTTAAAAGTTGGAGAAGAATGTGGATTTAAGTGTTCTTTGTTCTTAATTTAAAATATATAATTTATAATGGTAAAAATTTGAAGTCTTAAATAGACGGAAAACCTAAAAATTTCAAGTGCTAATAATTGTGTTATTTTTTAATATTTTTTTTATTTATTATAAACTATGAATCATTCAAGTTACATTACTAATTATAAATCACTTTTCCTTTGTTTATACATTGCCTTTAAATGTTTCTCTTGCAATTCTTGGTAATGATTCTTACTTAATTTCTTATTATAAACCAAAAAAAAACCCCTCTTTTAAATGTAATACAAATCATAAATCCATTATTTTCCCCTCCAGACCATTAAACAACCCTTTAAACTGACCCTAACAAGCCTGGTTATGCTTAAATTACAACTCAAAGGGCTTCCAAAGTGTCTGCTGTGCTGTTGTTGTTCTGCTGCTCACCAGTCACCAGTTGACCATAAAGTCAATCCAAACAGGGTCTTCACGGTGCGATCTGCTTTAATCTTGTGATTTGTTTGGGTTATGCTGCCCCCTAGAATCCCCTAGAACCCCCTCGTTTCCCCTTTTCATTAGCAATCGCAGCATGGAACCCAATCCTAGATGCGTTAATTCGTGTGCGCTGCTTATGAAGTTGACATGCTGAACGAATTGCCTTTTATGGGCCTCCCTTTTTATCCCCACACACAGATACACACACACAGAAAGCTAAGCATAAACTCACACTTAAAATCAATAAACGTAAACTGAGGCCCGCCCAAACGGCAGAATTGCAATCGACATGTGTTAGCGATATAAAACTATAAAATAGCACAAACTTATGCGCCCAATAAACATAAACAATGCAGAGGCGCGATAGTGCGAGATGAGTCCAAAAAGCGATCTGCCAAAACCGCAGCCAAGACACTATATAGAGTTGTTGTTACATGCGTAAACAAGTATTTTTATGGCCCGAACTACGGGGCATAAAAGGATGCCCCACGGCTATGGAACAGGACCACGAAACAGGATGATGGGATACGGCCGTAAAGGCACTTAATTGCCATTTTATTGCCAAAGCTATTAGTCGGCCAAGTTAGCTCAGTCAGTCAGTCAGTCTGCAGGGACTTTCATTAGACTCTGAGCTTCACTTTCGCATCAGCAACAGTTTTTTTTTTTTTTTTCATCAAGAGAAACATGAGTTTCTGGAGTCACTGATTCTAGGCACTGAAAGAAATTTAATTGTAAAAAGGGGTACTTTAAATTTTATTAAAATAAACTTGAAAAATAAGTGGAAGGCTTAGAAATCCTAAAAAGGTGTTTAGGATGCACTGATTTTTTACCTCAAAAATAGCATTGCATACTTTTAGACACCCATTTTAAAGGTTTTAAAAACGCTACTTATTTCTGAATAAATTCAACTTCGATTTATAATCTAGAAATTAAATTAAAAAATTAATACAAAAAGGATTTATTTTCATTTTATTAAAATAAAATTAAATTAGACTGAAAGAAGGGGTTTAAAAAATTTTTTAAAATGTTAACACTGAATTTTGTACCTCAAAAATTCCATTGCATACTTTTTGACACCCATTTTAAAGGTTTTAAAAGCTTTACTTCTTTCTAAATAAATTTAACTTGGATTTAAAAACCAGAAAATAAAATTTAAAACTTCAAAAATTAATAACCTATTTTCCTCTAGCTCCCTCTTATTATTTTCCCAGTGTTCTTTTGAGTTTTGCTCTCTGACTGCCACATGCAAAGTGGCTCCCTTCAGCGATTGCAGTGCCATCCGGCGATATCTTTAATGAAATCAGCATGTTGTGGGCTTTAACAAGCATTCTGCTTGTCTACTCATGTCGCTCCTTCTCCCTACCTCCCCCTACCTCCCCACCAACTCCGATCCTTTGTATCTAAGTATCTCCATCTCTGCAGCCGTGTGCCATTGCGATCCTTTTGTGTGTGGCAAGCGGAGCAGGGGGGGAAATCCGAGATCCCGAAAAGAGTTGAAGTAAATCGAATAGAGCCCGTGGCTAGATCAGCAACTTTGTTGTTGTGGGGCCGAGAAAATCTTGTTAGCGTAAATATTAACTTGTAAATATGATGATGCCCTCATGGAAATTGTATGAATCGCTGATAAATATCATTAGGTTTGCAACTCTCTTCCCGGCTTTTGTATCTGTATCTGTATGCTGTATTCTGTATACTGTATTCTGGGTTCTGTATTCTGTATTCTGGGTTCTGTATTCTGTATTCTATGTTTGCATTGCATTTCGCCTTGCAATTCTATTAAGATTCTTATCTAAAGTGCTTGTACGGCCTGGGAGTGAGTATACGTACTCGTAATTGTTTAGCAAATCAGTGTGGAGTGTGTAGAGTGGAGAGTTGAAAGCTGAAAAGCTGAAAAGCCTTTTGCCGTAGCTCGATTGTTGTTATTGTTTGGCTGATTACACAGTAGTAACTGACAATTTGCCATCGATTTTTGTGGGTTTAAGCGGCAGGCTACGCCCTCGTATAGTAGTAAATGACGAAATTGCACTCAAAGAAAGGGAGTTTAGTTTTAATAAATGATATTAAACTTTATTTATTTACCCCCTTTAAACTCCTTATTTCTATATCATTAATTTCTGTACTCCCAACTTTGAATTACCAACCTTTAAGCCCTAAATAAAGACCCTTAAAGCCATATATTTACTCTTTTATACCCCTTTTGCCACTCCCTTGACCATCAGTATGCCAGTCAGACGCCACACGCTTTGTGATCGTAAATAAAGTTCCAGAAGAACTCGACTAGAATAGGGCTGAGAATAAAGCCAATGAAATTGAAGCGACTTTCCTCGTAGGAAAGCGGCCATTCAAGCCGCCACAAAGACGTGACAAATACCCCAAACGAGCTACTTTAAAGCGTGGGAGTTGCATTCAACTTCATGGGAATGCAATGGGAATCAATGGCGCCAGTCTCCAGTGTATTCTTCTTTGCTCTTTACCTCTTCGGACTCCTCTTTGTTTGTGTTTGGGGGCCACCGTGATAAAGTCACTCCAGCTACTCATATTTCAACGAAACGTGCACATTGACTTCCTACTCCCCCTCTCAGTATAAAATCCATATGCATATACGATTTACACACAGCAAAAATTAAGGTAGTAATTAACATTGTAAAATTAAAATAAAAACAAATTAAAATAACAAAATACCATTTTAAAAATGGCCAGTTCCTAAAGACGTCCCGGTTATAGGGTTTTTTTTCTCTTCGTTACAACATTTGTTTTCCTCGCTAAGTCGAGGTATAGCCTGGATGACCACAGGATAACCAGCAACGCATAGGTCATTCAGGTCAAGAGCCCGGGCACACTCACTGGGATGAGCGAACTGCAAGTGGAGTCCTTCCGCGCACCAGTGCTTGCCCACAATGCGGCCAATGGTGCGAAAGGTGTACAATATGCGATCAATGGCCGGTCGGGGAAAGCCTGTGACCAAAATCCAGCTGGCATTGGGATCGGAGATTCGCCCAAACTGGCGTTCTATCTTAGGCTTCTTTTCGTTATCCTTCTTGGTTGGTTTTTGATTATTCAATATATCATAGAGTCCCTGTAGTGGAGGTCCTGGTTGCTGACAGTCGGACATGCTGCTTTTGGAGTAGTTAAACTTTGAAGGTGAAGTTAAAAATATTTTACGAAAATTTAAGTAGGAAACAGAAATCTCAAGGCAGTTTTGACTTTATAAAGATCTCGAATCTATAAGGTTTATATAAATAAGAAACTAAAGAGTGTGCTGGTAGATTTACTAAACATTTGTTTAACTTGTATAACTTCCAAACCAAAATTAAAGATTAAATTTTGATTAAATTCCTTTTGATTTCCCCAAATTCTTAGCAATCTAGAATTTTAATGATATATTTTCCCACAATTTTCCCCCCAGTGTATTCGATTGCCGCCTAATCAAAGCCACAAAGCTCTGCGGGGAGTGTGCTTGATGAGTTTGGTGGCGGTGGTGGCGGTGGCGGTGTGATGGGCGGTATTGAGATTCGGATCGTAATTTTCAGCTCTCAACGCCGCCAGCAGGCCAGCAGAGCGACACAGTTGGACACTGTCTGCTCTAGTTTACCGCAACCGAAAGAAACACAAAAAAACTAAACCAAAATCGTAGGCTTCAATCGGCGGCGCACGCTGCGTATGCGTATTATGTTTGTTGCTTTCCGAGTTGGCTTTTGAGTTCAATAAACGATTAGACGACGCTCGTGGCGTTCTAAGTTGTCGTTGTGGTTTCTCTTCATGTGCTTTTTGTAATTTTTTTTTTTTTTATTTTGTTATTGCTTTTATATATGCCTCATTTTGTTGTTGTTTTTCTGACAATTTCTTGGAGGAGGCACACATTGCGTGTGCGTGTGCGTTTGCGTTTGCGTCTGCCAAAGTTATCGCGGCTTTTTACACTAAGACGAAGGCTAATATGTCATTTGGTCATTGATACGCCGATCGAGGAGTGTGTGTGAGAGAGAATGGGTAGATAGAGGGGATCAAGGGGATCTCCAGGCACGGTGCCACCAAAGCAAAACGCTTACTGTCAGTGTGAGGCGCGTATAATTAATTGCGCCTATCAATATCGCTGCCTGCGCCTCTTTTCTTGCTGTTTTTGTATTTTTTTAGTACGTTTTTTTTATTTTGTTTGTTATTTTTCTTGGTTTTTGCCTGGCAGGCACGCATGTGGCCAAAAGTCTGTGCCTCTTGGCGGTGGCTCCTCCAGGCCAGCAGCAGCAGCAGCTCATTGAGATAAGCCTGTCCGTTTATGCGATTTTTCGTACGGATTTAGCATAAATCATTTGCCTGCAAAATGTTATGTCAGCATCTTTTATATGGTTAACACGAACAAGGCAAGGCTTTAAGCTTTAGAATAAAGCAAAGATACTTAGAGGTAATTTTCTGGATTTTTTAAAAATGATTTACGAAGATTTAAATCTAAGAAAATTATTTCCTTTTCAATTTTTAACAAATTTATAAAGGAATAAAAATCATATAAATATTTCTTTATTCTCAAAACTGACTCAGAACCGGATGTGGACAGTCTGTGGGTTATCCGTAGAACCGCCATAAAAAGTCTGCAACTTGTGTGGGAGACTGGGAAACACCTTTGGGGCAAACCATAAACAAAACAACAACACAAAACAAATACCAATTATGACGAGCTCGACGAGATGACAACGCATCGTGGATCGAGTCTTGGAATCGTGAGTCATGAGTCATGATGCCACCTTTGCCTGCGTTGGTAATAAAATACGGCAAGCGAATTGCTATTTGCAACTGGCAGCGAAAGTGTATCTTTAGAATGAAGTCAGTTTGCTACACAAAAGAGTTCAGGGAAACACTTTTACTCCCATGAAGCTAAACAGACCACGAAACTGGCTAAAAAAAAAGGCTGAAATAAAAGGGGGTCTGTGGAGGCAAGTGCAATGCTTAAACTTAACACAAAGCCTCTAGCTAATTTATGCCGTTCCCACTGCAGAACTGTGGGTCAAAAATACAAAAATAATGCTGGGAAAATGAATTAAGTTGGTAGAGAAATGAAAAATCATATAACAAAATAGTTGTTTGTATGAAAATTGCTCATAACTTTCACGAGAAAGTGAATAATATTAACTTTTTTGATTAAATTAAAAAGAAAGAAAGGTGCTACCATTAAAATAAATATTGTATAAAAAGCATTGCATCCTTTTTGGGCCAGTCTTCCTTTTACAAACATAATATTTGCCTAATTTTATTAAAATTTGTTAAGTTGTATTATATTTCATTAATTCCTTTAATATTATAATTCAAAACAAGGATTTTAAGCTAGAGAACAGCCTTCTAAAAAATGTTATGCTATAAATTACAGAGTTTTTGTTAAATAATTTACTTATTCCCATAGAAAACGAATATATTTCTCCCCCGATTTACTATTTTGACCCACTGTCCACTTAAGATTATTGTTATTGTTGTTGCTGGGCTACTGTCTGTTGCATGCAAATGCAAAATGATTGATGTTGCCACGTTTTACTATTGTTGTTGCTGCTGTGCCTGATCTCCTAGGAAAACAGCAAACAGCGAAAAATTCTCTTTGTGCAAAATGTTGGCATTTTGAAGTGCGAGTAATTGCAGCTGCAATAGTTTTTCATGTTGCTGCCGCTGCAACAGCCCGTTGTTTCTGCCAATGTGGCTGCTGTTTCTGTTTGCTGGTTGCTGGTCAAGTTGCTCGGCATTTTGGCAATGCAATGTACCAAAAACAAAAACAAAAAACAACTTCCTTTCACAACACAGCCTCCAAGAAAAATGGGTCTGCCAAGTCTTGGTGATGGGCACTTGAATGTTTGAAAATTATAGACTAGCCTCCACCATTTACATTTCACAAATGTCCAAAAAATAAAATAGCAAACGGCCTTAAATGCCAAGCCAAGAGAATTACTTCAAGAGATGAGTTACTTTTAGGTTAAAAAACGGTCTTAAAATGTCAAACTAGGATTTTTGAGGGCAATTTTTGGGTAAATTTTATAATTATAAGCATTATATTTAAAAGAAATTCAATTAAAAAGAGCTTAAAGCCAAAATTGTAATGGTTTTGTTAGTTATTAAGGCAAAAATTATATAGTTTTCCTTTTATGAAAAATGTAATAAATTGTTTTTTTCAATTAATCAAAGAATTCTAAGCTCTTAAGCCATTTTTGATTGACATCGCAACCTTGATAGTCAAAAAAAAAATAAATCTAGTTTCCTCGCCTTACATCGTTCGCTTTTATGCAAAACAAAAAATGCCTTGGCCCAAGGGCCTTCATGGCGAGCAAACAAAACAAAATAAAAATGTGGCTAATTACGAGAGCCAGAGCCAGTTTTCGAGACACAACAACAGCCACACACAATCTGGCTTTTAGAGAGGAGAGGCCGAGTCCGGGTAATTACAGGCCGAAGCACATGCCACATTATTCTTTTGTGCAATGAGCACGACGCGACGCCCGTCCGCCCGCCTTGGTGCAACGGTTCAAGCCAACAGCTCAGTGGACTTGGCCAACTTGGCTCCTCCATCGAACTGAGGCTCTGACGCCAACGCCGACGACGACACTTGTGCGCATGTGCAGCAGCACGCATACACTGCAAAAAAAAATAAAGCTGTAAGCTACATAAACGTGTCAGTTGGTACGGGGAGCGCCGAAAAACCGGTTGAGTTATGAAAAATTATGATTGTCACCGGTGGTCCGGTGTTGCTAGTCTTTGCAGTCAGAAAGCTTCGGGGCCACAACAACAATAACGAAAATGTGTAACAATTTTCCAGTTAACCCTCGGAAGACAGTGGTTACCTAACTGTAACAAGACAAAAAATAGTCAATTTACAAAGCTAGATAATAAAATAAATAATAAAATGTACAAGTAACCAGCTCCCTTGCTTGCTTTCTGGGCTTAGCTTCCCCTAAAAATTCAATAAATACTTTGAATTTCAACACCTATGGCCAAGCCTTTGATCTTAAAGTATAGTTTGGGTTAAGCCTGAACTCAGCTGCTTTGCATTTACGTTTAAGCCAACACCAAATAGGCAACAATTACAAAGGCAGTCAGCGAAAAAAAAAAAACACATCTAGCTGCTCGGTTATCCGTATATAATTATTTGCCCACGTTTCGCATGTCTTGCCAGACTGACTGTCGTCGTTGTCAGCAGCCTCACACACACACACATACCACAAAATCACACACATCACAAACATATAGATGTGTTAGGTGTGTGTGCACACAAATTGCTGGCATTTTTGCATTTGCCATGTTAGAGTCATAACTTTGCTGCTGCTAGTGCTAGTGTACATAAATGTTTTGATTCGTTTTGTTTTTATTACACAGTAAAAAAATATTTAAAGAAAAAATTTAATATTTTTTATGGTTTATAGGTATTTTATTACATATTTAAAATTTAAATTGAATAAATATTTAGTGGAATTTGTTTAGAGGAAGCTTTATTTTGATATACACAGATATTAGCTTGGCTTGACGCTATAATTCTTAACCAGTTCTTGCTGTAAAAACGATAAAAACGATCAAAAGGATACTGATAAAGATAATAATGGGTTTTTATTGTATATGGGTCAAACTTCTTTTTTTATTTCATCAAAATATTTTCAAGCATAGCTAATAGCTTGTTTTGACACTAAAATTCCCAACAATGTCTAGATGTAACCATGACCAAAGTATAATCATGAAAAAGGTGGTGAATATTTTTTAATATTTCTATTTCATCATTCACAGTTATTCCATCTTTAATTCTTCTCCCAGTGTAGCCTTGGTTTTCCTTTTTCTTGGTTTTTATTTTGAAAATGTGGCCAACATGTGTGTGTTGCCATTAAACAGCTGTTGGCCGCATGTTGCCCGCTGCCTCATTTGCCAATTTGTAAGCGGCTAATTTAAATGATCATAGCTGGAATTGCAACTCCATTTCCACAACCATTTCCCCCCTCAAACTCCATTTGAATGTGGCATCTTTGAAGTGCATTTAATGCTGGAGCTTCGGCAATTGTGCGTGCAACATTTCAATTGAGCTAAACTGCAACAAAGAAAAAATACAGAAAAAAGGGAGGAGACAGATCCATACACACTCCAGCTTAGTGCTCCCTTGGCCCCAGACAGCTGCGTAAATTGTCATCCGCCGCAGCGGCTGTCAGTGTCACTTTTAATTAGTTTGTTTACAACAAAAGAGAAGCCCCCAGAAATCCCCCTTAAGGAGCTGAAGACAAAGACAAGACATCTCTGTGCTGGAGTCTGCCCAACTCATTGCTTCCAATCATATCAATTTGGTTTGTCAGTCCTTTAAATTGCTTTGTGAGCCATAAAAACAAAAAGAAAGAATTTTTATGCAGCGGTCAAAAATGCACTGGGTTAATTACCAGTCGCCAGTCTTCATTTGAGTTTAGCTGATTAGCCGAGAACAAAGTCGCTTGAGCACTTATCAGTCAAAGAAAAATAAAAAACAAATAAAGTTTTTGTTGTTTTAAAGATTAGAATTCCTTTGTTTTCTATACTTGGCATATATTATATTTAATACTTGCTGTTAGCATTGCTTTTAGCAAATCGCTTGCTCGAGTTCCAATTTCAAATAGCAAACAAGGCAAAGGGGAAAAAAATGTATACAAAACCTTCATACAATTTTATGGCCAGCAAATTGAATGCCTTTTTATGGCCAGAAAGACCCTCTTTTTCTCTTTTTCCTAGCTTTTTCTTTCTCTCTTGTTTAATATATTTTTTGCTTGCCTTTTTTCTTTGTTGTATCAGCAAACAATAAATGTTAATTAACAGCATTTATGTGCTACGGCCTATTGACACTCTTGTCATAAATTGTTTTACAATTTTTTTTTTTGGCTTACCTTAAAAACAATTTTGTATTGTTCAAATAAAAACTCAAACAAAGCCTGAAAATATGATCCAAAAATTCCTGTAACCTGTTTTTTTTCTGGGGATGATGTCAACGCTAAGGAATCGAAATGAATTTGCATATTTTTTTTTTGGGCATTTTTCAGCCAAGAACAAAGAACTCTTTCGTTTTGCAAATTATGTAATTTATTTAAATTTAAGTGGGATGCAAATGGACTTCTCTGAATGGTCCTTTGATTTAAACCAACACAGCAGCCGGCGGGAGCTTCAATTTAAGCGGAATTATGAACAAACTCTGCAAGTGGAGCTGATCAGTGATCTTTCCAGCGAGCAGCAGCAGCACCCCAACACATTTCTCATTACAAATTGAGTCATTAAATTTATTTATACCCGCTGAAAGGCAGCATCAGGCAACGAAGCACCATTGGAAGAGCAGTAAAGAGCTGTAAAAAAAAGCACTTCCGCGTTACTGCAACTGCAACTTCCATTTCTGGGTCAAATTCTTGAGCGCAAAAAAAGAATGCAATAGGGAGCCTGAATCCCGCTCCAGTATAAGTATCATTTTTTATGGCTTTTCATTACGCCTGCATATATAATTCTTAATAAGAAAGTTTTTTGCGGAGTCCCGAAGCACGAAACACAAAGTGGAACAAGTTATAAAGTTGTATATTTTAATAGGCCATGGCAAAAATAAATATGAATTTCAGATACATTTTTTTGTGGGTTACCTCCAGTCCCTGAACTCTTGATTTCACTTCCCGAAACTTACTTCTTCGTTTCGGGAAGTTTGTTTTTATGTTTTTTTGAGGTTCCCTAAGCCATAACCATTTGATTGGCGTGAAAAACAACTTGAGGTATAGCAAACACTATCCCTGGCTCCCATCAGAAGCCTGACATCTCTCTCTATGATTTAGTGTGCCGGGGCCACTTGACAATAATTTACGCAAATGGCATAATTCGCTTTATGGGCGCAACATGATGATGACCATAATGATGATCGTGCGGATCCTGCAATGACTGTAACTATGTAGTTAAAGAGGAGTGCTGGGCGACGCGACGCGCTTTCAACGCCAACGCTGAAACTGAAATTGAAACGAGTCCGGAGTGTGGAGTCTTTAGGCTCCAAGATCCCTACTTGCCAGATCCAGAAAGAGAGATCCCAGAGACCCCGCCTAATGAGGCCTTTGTCTGTGGGCCGTTCTGCGTCTGAGAGTTCCATGACTCACAGTAATTTTCACTTGCTGGGCGTTGCTTTTCTATATAGACTATGGTTTTGGGAAAGAGTATTTGTGGGGTTTGTTAAGATATTATTATTGTTTAAGGAAAGAAAAATATATTTAGGAAAGTCTTATATGATTTTCTGAAATAAATTCTTGCCTTAGGATTTTCTAGAATTTATTTTTCCACTCTTAACCCCAAATATAAATTATTTTCATTTAAATGTAGCTTTTCCTAGTTAAAAACTCACCATCTTTGTTCTACCTTTTTATTTTAAAGGGTATTTCCTGCTTCGTTCATTTATTTTATTTTCACGTGTTGCCTTTTTGCAATCGAAATGTTGCATCTGCAATGACAACAGCAACAACCACTTGCAGTTGCAACAACGCTTGATAAGCGATTCTTATAAAAAGCGCCGCCGCTTACATGCACAAAAGCCATGCTCGCAGATTGCATTTACAGCTGGCTGGGGGGAACGAACAGTCCTTGTCCTCATCCTCATCCTCATCCCCAATCCCCAACCCATGCTTTCTTTTAATTGCAATTGCAATCGCAGATATTTACCATTCCACGCACATTCACAATCAACCAACCAGCCGATGGATGATGGGCCCACAAGAAGATTGCCAATATAGCCTCACGCCATATCAAATGTCGAAATCGGAAGAGAGAGAGGTGCCTGCTGGAAGAGGTGCCCCATCCCACTTGGTGGACGACGGAGTATCATCTCATCGCAGCGCACGCCTTAGAATTATTGGCGCTAGACATGCAAATCCACAGAGGATCCAGAGAGGCCCCTGGCTGCAGCATTCTAACGAGTTTCGTAATCGCAAAAACGTCTGTCTGGCCGGCATAAATCATAATAGCTTTATTTATGCCGCGACAGTTGTTACAATTCTATCAGCAAGACTGGGCTTTTGTCCGAAAAAAAAGAAGACAAAATTCGATCAGAAAAGCATTTATAAACAAATTGAGGCGTCCCCAATTCGCCAAATGGTTTTCCTTTTCCACTATTATTATTATTATTTGAAAATTGTTTCAGTTTCGGTTTTCGGTTTCTAAGTTCTTTATTTTTTTGGGGGCAAAATGTCTAAACAATTGTCTGTTTCATTGGTTCAAGCAGCAGCAGCAGCTGTGTTTGCTTTTTTTTTATAGCGGACAAGAATGAGTTATGGTTTCTGGGGGGTTAACCACATTGCATTACCTAGGCGGCTCATTAGGGGCACTCGAGTTTACATGACCAGGAAATTAACAGAGAAAATAGAGATCTAGAAACTTGCAACACACCCAAAGAAAAGTGATTAATTATTAAGGGAATTACACATTGATTTATGCTATATTTAGGATCGAAGAGTGATAGGTTTAAGGTTTAAAAACATTTTTATTTTTGATTAAAAATTATAAAAAAATAATAATACAAATAGCTAAGCTATTTTTAACAATTTATTATTGAGTATAAATACTTATCCAACTATTTATTGTTTTTTCCTGTGTCCTAAAACACCTTGGGAGATTGAGATTTCCAAAATCTCATTAAAGAACCCAACATTTGTCGCTGTCAGACTTTGGTAGGAGGAGGGAGGCATCAAGAAAATGTCTTAAAGAATCCCCTGTTCATATTTACGCTTGGCACCTCATTATGACGACCCAAAAGCCACAGACAGACATAAAAAGCCGCAAACATATAGACAGACAGACAAACATCGGTGGCGACAAGCCCTCATCGTCCACCAAAGAGTCGTTCGCCCAAATAATTTAGAGAACAATTACGGCTCTTCAAACAGATCTTCGTCGATGATGCCCCGGAAAATGCAGCTTGCGGTACTTCATTGTGGCGATCATTAGTAAACAAAATACTTAACTCGGGGTGCATTCACCTGTAGTTTGTAGTGCACATAGAGAAAATCTAGAGAACTTCATGGAGTCAATTTTAAGGGAATACTTTTTTAAGATTTTATAATGAAAATATATAAAAGGTGGCCTTAAATAACAAAGAAATCAAAGCAAAGAAGTTTACTATTTTATAATATTTTAAATATTTTAAAAATTCACCAAACTTTGCTTATTTCAAGTTACCTAAGAGAGTCTTCTTATTTTCCCAGTGCTCTTCCCCACGCGTTGCATCTTTGTACTTCTTTTTTGAACTGCAATGGATATGGGTCAACGGGCAGATTAGCGCTTCATCGATTTCAATCGATCCGATCACCAATCACTGGCTGATTGATTGCGCCCAATTATGGCCGGGCCTGCCAATGATTATATAATAAATTCACCAGGGGACTTTGATCAGTGTTCAAAGCGCAGCCAGCGCAGCGCAGCGAGTAAACAAATCTGTAACAAGTTATACATTTCCATATGCAGGGGAATCTCTGGAGTCAAATTCGAAATTGGAATTACAATTTTTTTGAATTTTGATTTTGATATTGATGGGAATTGAATGCTGCTCGGCGATATATGTTGTTTATTTTGTTGTAAACATCCGGACGTGCAACAAATTGTTGCATATTGTGCAGGAAGCATCGTCGTGCAGCCAAGCTGCCCCGCCATAGGGCGTACATATTTTTCAGAGATTTTTTTTCGGGTGGGTTTTTAGTTGGCTTTTTTTCGGGGAAAACATTTTTTCCCCGTTTATTTATCAATGAAGTTGCCGGCAGTGCAGACGTCTTTCGATTTCGATTTCGATTCCGCATCCCGTGGCAGTTCATCGCGCAGCGCGTTTAATTCATTTTTTAGTGCATTTAATTATTATGTGTGCAACGGCAAAATGTACACAATTTATTGCAAAAGGTGTGGCTTGGCGTTTTTAAATATTATTACCATACGATTTGTTTTTAAGAAAACGTTTACTTTTTGTATATTTATAATTTATGTGTCTGTTGTTTTCTTTGCAGGTAAATTATGCAAATACAGTTTTCGCCTTTTGCGGTGCAGATCGCGTGCTTAGATACGTGCCCGTTTGTGAGTATATATATACAAATACTATATACTGTAGCAGTGGAGTGTGGAGTATACAAAATAGGAATCCGGCTGAACGTGCCAAACCGTTGACATTTATTGTGAGGCGTGGCCTGGGTTCATTACTGTTATGCTAACCAGATCATGGCGGAGACAAGGCTTGAAAAAATAATTATGTCACTTGGATAATAGAAAACGTTGTCAAAATTAACTGGCAGTCGGGTAATGAGTAAAGCAATTAAAATCGAGGTTGTTTGGTAATATTAAGTGGGTCTTTTTAGGAAGAATTTAATTCTAACAACATTTCATTTCATTGATATTTGATTTTGGTTAACAACTTCCCTTAAATTTCAACTAGTAATCCATTCAAAACCAACCTCAGCATATCTCCCATCACCACCTTTATTTTTTAAGCATTTAAATCACCTTTTTTACCAGCCTAAACATTGCGCATACGCACCGTGGCCGCCCGCATGAACAAAACTTAAAAACGTGCCACCACATGCTGTTCGAGTTAAGCTCAAAGCTCACTCTTTTTAAAATTCACTTGACGTCGAAAGTCCTTGACACCTTTTTCTGTGCATTATTTTAATTACCAAATGCAGAAAAAACAGCGATAGCGATAGCCACATACCAACTCAAGCTCAAACGGCCCCAAAAACATTCGGGCAATTTGTCATCCTGGCTGGCAGCTCTGAGGATTGCATACGGTGGGCAGTGCCTTTGGCTTTGTATTTGCTTAATATATTTATGCTATTTATGCATGTGCGCGCATGCTTAATTACGAATTCGCTAAAACTGTCACAATCGTGCAGGCAGCAGCATTTGTCAAATTGACAGCAGTTGGCTGCCTTAGTGTTCCAGCGGGGCACGGAGAGAAATTTGGAGTAGGGATGGATTTTTAGAGGAAAAGTACGTTAGAAATAACTTGCTTAATATAAAGAAAATAGCTACAATCTATTAAATTTTTAAATATCGAATTGAAACTTAAAAATTATCGATATAATCAAAAATTATTAGAGTAGGGATGTATTTTCAGGGAAAAATTACGATAAATAAACCGTGCTTAATATTATAAAGAAAATATCTACAATCTTTTGAATTATCTATCGACTAAAAATTATTGATATAATCACAAATACTTGAACGCATTTATTTTTCTCTTTCACCTATTGTATTGGTCTGATATATAAAACAGAAAGCAATTAATTGTAAATATACTGGAAAGTTATAATCGATTTGTACATATATCGACATTTCAATCATCGATTTGTACAGTCTCGATGTATCGAATTTTTTTTCTGGAAATCAAATGTTATAAGAAGGGATACATTTTGGTAATAAATAACTGAAAAAAACAAATCGTAGAGTTTAGAAAGAAAATATCAGTCTAATTAATATTTTTCTGTAGGTTATTTTAGGATTTAAATAATTCGTATATCTTTTTTTTTCTCTCTGCACAAAGATTGCGCACTTTTGCGCTTAATCTTGACACCAGTTCAGGAGCGGAGAGAAGGGTATCCAAGTCCGGGGACTTGGACACTTTTGACGCGCACGCGCAAAGCTTTCTTGACTCGCTGAGCGCTGCTTGAATAATGCCCGCTTGGCACGCACCTCCGAGTAAGAAGAAAAAAAATGAAACAAAAAATACAGAAAAATAAAGAAAAAACAAAAATCTCAGAGATACTACACACACTCCCTAACAAGAAGCGATCATATTTCATGTGTCAATAAACCAAGCGAACCGAGAGCCAAGCCCCGCTCTTTGCTCGCCAGTCAGTCTGTTTATTGTTACGCTCTGGGCTAAACTGTAATGATATTTTCATTAACTTGGCCTTTGCCAAAAAAAAGACCCCGACCACGCATCAACAATTGAATTTTTGTGTGAATTTTTTCCAATTTGAAGTTCAATCGAAAACAGGTGAGGCGAGGCAAGGCGATCCATATAAACTATGCCGGTAATCGCCGGGCATTGAGTGGCTATCGGAAAGCGTCAATAATGCCGCCAATTATTGCTAGAGCAAACATTTTGCCAAGTCGAGTGTATTTGCACAAGGCGTCCTTGTCCTTGTCCCTGAAAAATGCAAAACTGGAACTGAATTTGAGAAACCAAAATGCTGCCGGGCAAATTGCAAAACGTGTAACAGCCGTTGATATTTCGATTTGTTTTTTATTACAGCAAATAAAAAATAATGGAATATGTAGAGAGGTTAATTGTTTGATTTGTAATTCAATGTTAAAGTTATGGAAATAAGTGGTTTCTTAATTTGTTTAATGCCTAGAAGTTGTTAGGAGAATAGCTTATTTATTTTCTAAATTCAATCAAATTTATAGTAACTTGGGAAAAATAGTAAACATTATCAATATTTTAGGGATATCTCTAGGCTTTTTTTTAAACTTTTTTCCTTAAGATTTTTCCAACTTATTTGTTTAAATTTTGACCAAATAATGAAATATGTAGAAAGGTTAATTATTTGATTTGTAATTCAATGTTAAAGTTATGTAAATAGGCTCAGGTTGTTAGCAGTTCGACTAACTTTAGTACTTCCTTATTTACTTTAAGAGAATTTATTTTTATTTTAGAATGGCTCACGTATTAATTTAATTAAATTTAATCCAAACTATTCAGGAAACTCTCTTGTTATTCCTTTAACTTATTTTCCTAACATTTTCCCATCTTATTTGTTTAATTTTTGACAAACTTATTATGCACTCAGCGGGATATATAAATGGGCAACAAAGTTAATTTCAATAAAAAGCCTTCACTCCGGCCTGTCCTGTCCCCGTCCTGTGTGGATTCTGGCCTTTGGCATTGCCTGTCAGCAAAGTCTGTCAGTCAGGCCGGCCAGTCGAGTTGGCCAAGTGGGGTGTCGTCGTCGTTTGTTGTGGGATCATCCGAAGTGAAGCCGCCCAAAAACGGAGCCAAGATGCAAACGCATTGGCCACGTTAACGTTACGTTACCGTTGCCCATCGGCTGACTCATGACGCGACCACGGCCCGGCTGTCATTTAAGCCATTTGCGTTGTCAGTCGTTAGCCATATACGACCGAATGCGAGTGCATACAAAAGGATTTGTATTTGTCCGTCGTGGCCAAAGGCGCTTTGATTAATTGCCGACTTAGAGAGCCACGAAAAAAAAGGAAACCATAAAGAAAAACACAGTCAAGCCAAAACCGAATCCAAAAAAAAAGGACCATGTTTGTTAGGATGCTGCGAAACTGAGACCAAAAACACTGTGACGTGTGTGTGGCGTTGGCGTGAATCACTTGAGCCAAAAGGTCAGGCCAACAAGGTTGAAGAAATGCAAACGGCAAAAATTAATTGCCAACTTTGTCTCTGGGAAATGCGGAAATTAATTGGAAGACTGCTACCCGAAAAAACGACTTTTCGCGGCGCAACAAATTGGCAACAAATTCGACTCCACTACCAATAATAAATGGCCAACTGGGAAACGGAAAAAACTTTTGGCTTCTGCGCATTTTTGCGTGAAGAGAGCGCGAGCTCGAGAGACAAAGCGGAGAAAGAGAGTCATTACCACGCATTGCAGCCGAAAAGTAAAAAAAAATAAAGACTGGCAATCGAGGGTTAAAAGGTTAATGGGCAACATTAATAGACAGCGTACGAGGCAATCGGGCTGACCGGCTGGCAAAAGCCTTAGTTACAGCTTCCAATGCACAGGG
>JAEIII010023155.1:0-13830 GCA_018905755.1 Drosophila ohnishii | reverse complement strand
TTGTTTCAAAAAATATAGATGTAATCGATGTTAGCAACGATTCTTTCCCAGCTCTACTGTACACCCCGATTGGTACTCGTAGCAAAGACCTATATAACAAACAGATGAGTAACGCTGGACTATTTCTTGGACTCTTTGGATTTTTCCTGCTGCCATTAGTCTGGGCGTTATGCATTTTGTTACTATTGGTCTTTGCTTGTACCAACAAAGAAACTAAAAAATCATTACACTCCGAATTTCAAAACCAACATTTGCCGCCTACAGTTTACTAACCTTAACCCTCACTTGACCCCGACCCTTTGGAACCCCTTACTAAAGTCTTAACCCATTGTTACCCCTTCAATTTGCAACGGAAACAGGCGAGCAGGACATGGAGCGTCAGTTCAAACTGCCCAGCACCACCTTTATCGGTGGCGATGAGGCCTCTCTACCCCTGAAGTGAGTATACCCACTATATACTACTTTCACAATGATCTTAAGATATCCTTGCTCTGTAGGGAAATCCTGAACCGCCTGGAGAATGTCTACTGCAACAAGATTGGCGTGGAGTTCATGTTCATTAACTCCCTGGAGCAGTGCAATTGGATTCGCAAGCGTTTCGAGACCCCCGGCGTCCTGAACTTCTCGCCCGAGGAGAAGCGTTTGATTCTGGCCCGCCTGACCCGTGCCACTGGCTTTGAGGCTTTCCTGGCCAAGAAGTACTCGTCCGAGAAGCGTTTCGGTCTGGAGGGTTGCGAGATCATGATCCCAGCCCTGAAGGAGATCATTGATGTGTCCACCGAGCTGGGCGTGGAATCTGTCATCATGGGAATGCCCCATCGTGGACGCCTCAACACCTTGGCCAATGTGTGCCGCAAGCCCCTGAACCAGATCTTCACCCAGTTCGCTGGTCTGGAGGCAGCTGATGATGTAAGTTGTCTTAGAAAGCCTTCAAAGAGGAATATTTTGTAATAAGATGGTTCTCCCTAGGGTTCCGGTGATGTCAAGTACCATTTGGGCACCTACATCGAGCGCCTGAACCGCGTCACAAACAAGAACATCCGCCTGGCCGTGGTGGCCAATCCCTCCCATCTGGAGGCTGTGGATCCCGTGGTCCAGGGCAAGACCCGTGCCGAGCAGTTCTACCGCGGCGACCAGGAGGGCAAGAAGGTCATGTCCATCCTGATCCACGGTGACGCCGCCTTCTGCGGCCAGGGCGTTGTCTACGAGACGATGCATCTCTCGGACCTGCCCGACTACACCACCCACGGCACCATCCACGTGGTGGCCAACAACCAGATTGGCTTCACCACCGATCCCCGCTTCTCGCGGTCCTCGCCTTACTGCACGGACGTGGCCCGTGTGGTCAACGCCCCCATCTTCCACGTGAACGCCGACGATCCGGAGGCCGTGATGCACGTGTGCAAGGTGGCTGCCGAGTGGCGCGCCACTTTCCACAAGGATTGCGTCATCGATCTGGTGGGATACCGACGCAACGGACACAACGAGATCGACGAGCCCATGTTCACCCAGCCGCTGATGTACCAGAAGATCCGCAAGCACAAGAACTGCCTGGATCTGTACGCCGACAAGCTGATCGCCGAGGGCACTGTTACCGGCGAGGAGGTCAAGTCCGTGGCCGCCAAGTACGAGAACATCTGCGAGGAGGCTTTCGCTCTGGCCAAGACCGAGACCCATGTCAAGTACAAGGACTGGCTCGACTCGCCCTGGTCCGGCTTCTTCGAGGGCAAGGACCCCCTCAAGGTGGCGCCCACTGGCGTCAAGGAGGAGACCCTCATCCACATTGGCAACCGTTTCTCGTCGCCGCCACCCAATGCCGCGGAATTCGTGATCCACAAGTGAGTTTCTTAGCAGTAAACCTTGGATTTTTATTTAATATATCTTCGTTTAGGGGTCTGCTCCGTGTGCTGGCCGCCCGCAAGGCGATGGTGGACGAGAAGATCGCCGACTGGGCTCTGGGTGAGGCCATGGCCTTCGGCTCGCTGCTGAAGGAGGGCATCCACGTCCGCCTCTCCGGCCAGGATGTGGAGCGCGGCACCTTCTCGCACCGTCACCACGTGCTGCACCACCAGCTGGTGGACAAGGCCACCTACAACTCGCTGCAGCACATGTACCCTGATCAGGCACCCTACTCCGTGTCGAACAGCTCGCTGTCGGAGTACGCAGTGCTGGGCTTCGAGCACGGCTACTCGATGACCAACCCCAACGCCCTGGTACTGTGGGAGGCTCAGTTCGGAGACTTCAGCAACACGGCCCAGTCGATCATCGATCAGTTCATCTCCAGCGGCCAGTCCAAGTGGGTGCGCCAGTCGGGTCTGGTGATGCTGCTGCCTCACGGCATGGAGGGCATGGGACCCGAGCACTCCTCGTGCCGCGTGGAGCGCTTCCTGCAGATGAGCAGCGACGATCCCGACTATTTCCCCCCGGAGTCCGATGAGTTCGGCACCCGCCAGCTGCACGACATCAACTGGATCGTGGCCAACTGCACGACGCCCGCCAACTACTACCACATCCTGCGCCGCCAGATCGCTCTGCCCTTCCGCAAGCCCCTCATCCTGTGCACGCCCAAGTCGCTGCTGCGCCACCCGGAGGCCAAGAGCCCCTTCAGCGAGATGAGCGAGGGCAGCGAGTTCCAGCGCATCATCCCCGACCGCGTTGCCGGCGAGAACCCGAGCAACGTCAAGAAGGTTGTCTTCTGCACGGGTCGCGTCTACTACGACCTGACCAAGACGCGTGCCGACAAGAAGCTGGAGAACGAGGTGGCCATCGTGCGTGTGGAGCAGGTGGGGATTACACTTTTTCCTTAAGAATGAAGGATCATCTACTAATTAATTCCTTTTCCCTTAGATTTCGCCCTTCCCCTTCGATCTGGTTAAGGAGCAGGCCAACCTCTACAAGAACGCCGAGCTCGTGTGGGCCCAGGAGGAGCACAAGAACCAGGGCTGCTGGACCTACGTGCAGCCCCGCTTCCTCACCGCCCTCAACCACAGCCGCGACATCAGGTAGGTGCCAGGGCTAGAACCCTAAGCTGTCATCCCACCTAGTCGAGACTGAGTCCGCGCCTCAGCCTGATCCCTTTCTCCCAGGCTACGTATCTTCTGCAGTCTCTCTGTGTATCTCTGTCCCTTGGCGTGAAGTGCACCCACTACTCTCACCGTGCACTATATCAGATTTTTACTTTGATTCTCTCAATATCTTTCTCTCCTTTGCTATTATTTCACTCTATTTTTGCATTAACCTTTTCATTATTTTACTGGACTATCTTTTTATTTGTCGAAGCTATTGCTATCTCTCTTAGTAGCCAAGGCCCTATGACGCTTAATTTCTGTAAAAAAAAAATAAGTGAAATTTAAATTTCTTTGGCAAAAATCTATTAAAAATTAATTAAAACTGTGCAGTGTTTTTATAAAGAACGCAATTGTTAATAGATAGTAGTATAAATAAATAATTATACACATTTTTACGATCCCTGGTATTTACAAAATTTTGAAACCTGAATACCAGAATCCACAAATCCACTTAAAGGCAACGTTTAATTTGAACTCATTAAATTTTCAATGAATTCGTACTCCTTTTCCTTATAATATTTAATTATCTCCAACAATAAGCTAACGTCATATGGCTATGGCCTCAATTACTTGAACCTAGAACTTCCTATCACCCCTCATCATGCCTCCTAGCTGCTATCGCCTACCTATGATATCTCCCACTCTATATTTCTCTTTGAGTAGCTAGACTTAGACCCTTGAAAAGTGATAAAAAAAAAAAAACAACAACACATTCCACACACAAACACATTGAACGGATATCCGCCTTGAGTTATCTTTTATTCCGTTTTGGATGAGCATGTCCAGGCACCGCAAAAGAAAACCGAAAACCCACATTGTTGTCACCTCGAAACCTTCAAATTCGATCACTGAAAATTCTCCAAGCGAGTCCATCAGCAAATTGGCTTCATCATCCATTAGATATCATCCTGTTTATTTTCTTGGCATGGCTTCTTATTTATGATTTCGTTTAACCCCTGATGCCCTCGTTGAGTTGTATCTTTCTTTACTAATCGAAACCTGTGCAAGACGATGAGCAAACCAATACCAGAGTTTTGTGTTATTCTGACAACCAAAAACCCCCCGATCCCAGTCCCATTCGTTGTTTAAATATGCGACGAGCAATTGGCGGAACTCTAGAAAAGAACAAAATTGTGACAAATTCGAAACAACCCAAGAAATCGAAAAAAAAACCAAACAAAAACAAATCCTCTCTCTTTCTCTCTCGTTTTCTCTCTGTGTATGTGTTATTGTTACAGCCAAAGCGATGAGCAATCCTCCTCCAATACAACCACCAATACTACTACCACTAATGATCATACTAATCACGAATCCGAATCCGACTCCGATTCCGATCAAAAATCGAAACCCTGGCTAAGCCGCATGTTCGCCTCGAACGCGAAGGGCGATCCTACGGATCCTGCTGCGGCGGCAAACCAGAGTGCCGAGTTTAATGCCGCCAAGCACTTTGACCTAAAGAACGTACGACACGATTTCAATAGGCCCGCGGGCATTGCGGCCGCTCCCGGAACGCGTAAGGCCAAGTCCGGACGCAAAATTAGGTGAGAGGACCACCAGGAACACACAGCTAGCAAAGCTACGAAGCTGCCCGCGATCTAATCTATTTATCTACAATTAATCTATCTAATCAACCTATCTAACTATCTATCTACTATCTACTACCCTCGGAACGATCCAAATTAATACTCTCAGTTCCGTTAACTCCTCATTTGTCTCGTTTTCGTTTCCGTTTCTGTTTTCTGTTTCCTTTTCCTCGATTGCTGAGTACTGATTTCTGTTGTTCGGCATGATGTTTGTTATAAAAAAGAAAAAATACACACTAAAAACTACTTACTACTCTACTTTATCCAGTCTCAAACTAAACTATAACCTCTGACTACTTACTGTCTTACTTTTCAGTTCAGAACCGAGCACGCGTGTTTCGAATTTACGTTTTGAGTTTGATTTTGATTTTGACAAGTTCCCCGCCCCCATTCCTTGGCCGTTCGCAAGTCCCCCTTGTTGTAAAAGAGATAACCACAGTTAACCCCGACATTTGTATTGCTCCAAGCTAACCCAAGTCCTTGTCCTGTCATCCTTGTTCAGTATGTTTTGTCCAAAGTGTTGTCTACGCCACACAACAAACATACTTTTAGGAAACTTGTAGACTTTTAGGCAGTCATTTCATACATATATCTCACAACCTGAACAGTTTGCTGTACGAAAGCTTGAGAATTTATCTGAAAGATTAAACTTGAAATATAAAGAAGAGAAGCCAGGGAAGGCTTCTTATCAGGAGTCCATTTCAATGTTTGGGTTCGGTGTGGTTTCCCTTCAAGTTCCCGCCTCGACCTAAGATCTCTTTTCATTTCTAATAAACTAGAGCTAAAACCCTGCGCTTGCCTAACCCCTCATTTCATTGAACATTTGCCATTTGCCATAAGTGTGCTAAAATCAAACAAAGAAAACTAGTTTGCAGCCTAAAGACTAGTGCACGTGTCTGTAACCCAATGCAAAATTAAGTATCTCCTAGGATCCAAGCTAATTTGTTCTGTATTAATCCACAGCTACGTTGGACGCGCTTGCGGAGCCTCCACGGCCACCGGATCCAAGGCTCAGCACATCCGGGAGCTGAACGCGCTGCTCAATGACGCGATTTCAACCTAAGGAGCAGGATTTGTAGATTTGATAGTGATGCGATGGAGGAGGAGTAGCAGATGGAGTTGAATATTAATTACGATTATATTTTGTATTGAAACGTATGCAGACTCTTTGATACGATTTTTTGCTGACGAAATTGTTGAGAGCATATATTGTGTGTGAAAGTAATGAAATGTTAAATATTAGTTTAGTGAAATTACAAGAGCAAACAGCTAACAGCAAGCAACCGAGTAACAAAAATACAAATAACACGAAATGTTTAGTGTTTAGAAAGCAATCCAACTCACAGCAAGTCTTTGATGCAACCGAGAGATGTAGTAAATATCCAAGCAACTCTATGCGCAGAGTGAGGAGAGGAGCCCGCATGGGGGGATCGATCAGCGTACTTTTTGGAATGAATAAAGCCCCTTCTAATTTTATTTCTTACTCCTATGTTTAATATTTATTTTATTGTATTATATATAATTAAACTATCTCAAGCCGAGCGAATGAGCTCTTGACACCTTTGATCGGTCGCAGGCCCAGAAATCATTTAGTCCTTTTTGTTTGCCTAAGTTACGCACTTTTGTTTAATTAAATAAATGAATGAACGAGTAAAACACCCAACAGAGCTGTGCTTTAGTTCTTGTCAGGGAAATAGATCGAACTACAATTTCGGCAAAGCACGTATTATTCTTTTTGGAAAACCCTTTTGGAGCGCGCATCTAAATGCAGCCAAGACGCTTTAATTGTTTTTAATCCACGGAGAGCGTCCAATCAGGACCCTCGAAAAATTTACAAAAATCAAAGAAAATATATATATATTTAAAATTAACATTGCACTTTGTCTCGCACCAATATAAGATATTGAACTGTAGAGTGATAAAGCTAAGGGAAACCCGGGCGCTAAGGCCTCTTTTTCCAAGAAAACAAAACTATTTTACAAAACGAACGAGAGAGAGATAGTATGTGTGTGCGACATTGTCGAAAATCTATCCTTAACTCTACATTTTAATGTTACTAACAAAAGATAATTCACAACTTTGCACCAAGTAAGTAAGTAGAATGTTTAAATCAAATATTACGCAAGGCAAACAAACAGTTTTCGAGAGCTCGAAAGAGGAAAGAAGAGATTTGAAGTTACAAAATGTAAAATGTGGGGGGTCAAAACACTATATAAAAAACAAATATACAATTTACTATATAAAGCATGGCATAAGGAAAATGTCTTTTTATTTAAACATGGAAAATGGGAAACCTTTTAAGGCTAGCCGGCGGAGAACCAGTTTCTATTTAAATTTTTTTCTCCTTTTTTACACGCAAACTCTGGCTAGATTTTCTACAGGAAGTGGAAAGACTGGACTTGGCATTTTCCATTTTCACTGCTCCATCATTCTATGCGCACTTTCACATGCTATCTGGCGAGCTGGAGCGGAGATCTTCCTGTCCAGACAACTCTTGGACAGGCACAAATTGGGCAGGTAAAGTGCTCACTTTTGGTCAATTTCCACGCAGCTGGTCGTGTGTGTTCTCCCCACCTTGCCCCGACCAGGCCATCTCATCGAACATCTTCGGCCGAGGTTTGTTTTTGCCTCGATTTGCCTTACTTTCTAATGTTGACAGCATATTTTCCTGTCCCCCCGGGAAGGAGAGTGCCTTTCTTCGGGGCTGCTCTTGTGCCGATTTCAGGTAATTGCGCCAAGTGTATCAGAAGCAGCCCAGACGTGTGTGGAATTCTTTATTATAATATCTGTTGACTCAAGTATTTTGCGTCTTTATGGTCGTATCTTTGCCAAAAAATATCACAACAAGAAATGGGGGAAGTGCGAGGTTTAGACAACGAAGAGTTGAACGCCCTTTGTGGTGAAAGATATAAAAAATATTGTTTTTTTATTTTACTATACTACTTTGTTATTATTTTGTTGTTGCTTCAAAGTGTATTGTTATTGTTAATTTGTCAGAAGAAGTTTGGTTTGAATATTATATATAAATTTAATTATTTATTTTCCACTTAAATTGCATTTTTAAATTTAGGAACTCTTGTACTTCAATCAATAAAAATGAATAAATATTTCCATGGAATTTCCATTTAATTTCCTTACAAAATTTGTATAATTTCATCCTTCCATAAATGTAACTTTCTTAAATTTTCTTTTTATTACTCATCTATTTTTATTACCAAAACAATTGTATTAGTAAAGTAAACAGCCAAGTTTATATATACAAGCACACAATATAAAAAAACCAAATAAATTTTAAATCGATTCGCACAGGGTTTTGTATTAAAATGGTAATAAATAAATATATCGAATATTATTGAATTTACTTTAAAAACATGAAAAAAAGCTTATTAAACAAAATATTATTTAACCTGGCAGTTTATAATTTGATCCTTGGAAAACGATCATACCCAAACCACCAAATTTCAATTCAAATGCTTTTCTGTGTTATTTTTTATTATGTTAGTAAACATGCTTATTAAGTATACGAATTTAAAAGATTACAATTTTTAGAATGTTTGACAATTTTGGTGATAATTTTTTTTGTACTTTTTCCAATATTTTGTTAATAAATAATTTAGAGTTTATTTGCGAATTGATGTATATTTCACTAGATATGCTAATTTTTGGGATTTTAAATAGATATTTATCAATAAACCTTTTTTGTAGAAATCTAAATTAAATAAAATAATAAACTAACCAATAAAAGCATATATTTTAATGGAAATGTTTTAATTACCAACTCTTTACCGAGCTAAGACTTTCCTTAAATAACTCACTTATTCTAAAATAATTAGTAAGCCCAACTTTTGCAAGGGTATGAAAATCTCTGGTAAGACTTCACGAAAAGCTAACAAACCTGGAATTGGGGACAGGCGTCGTTAACCGCTTTAAGCAGACGCGAAGCGTGCCTGAAAGCTCCCTGTGCTCCAACTTATACGAACCGAACTGCTTCTTCACAGCCTTCGGGCGTCGTGACCCGACCCGGCGGCACTCGGCCAAAGCTCCCGAGCGCAGAGATCGTGGATCGGAATCGGATCGGCTCCCATTGTTATGGCCGCGAACGCTCTCTCTCCCCAGTCCCCGATCCGGCGCTATCAGTCTCCGGTCTCCATTCTCCGGTCTCGGGGTTCCGTCACGTCACAGTCTCAGTCCAGCGATCAAACTCTTACGAGCTCCATTAGCGCGCGGTCCCCGTCTAATTGTTATCGAGACCAAAAGCCTGTGATTGATCGGGATTGAGTGGAAAATCTGAGAAAAGTAATTGCAAAAGTAAAAGTGGAAAAGTGGAGAAATGAGAAAAATGTGAAGAGTGAAATATTCGTGTGGCAAAGCAAGTGACCAGGCGGAGTATCTACTCCCAGCAGCTTCTTCTCACAATGGATTCGCCACTCACAAAGCATAGATAAAGTGATAATACCCCGAAGGCCGATTTGTATATGAAAGCGTGGAAGATAATGCCGTCGGGTCATTACTTATATAACAACTGAACAACAAGTGAATTAGCATAAAAATGAAAAGTGTGAAACCAAGAAATTGATTGATTTAAAGCCCCCAAAAACTGGCACTTTGGATGCAGATATCGGATTCGGATTTTAAAACAATAAATACACAATAAGCGGCCTCAAAATGTAAGTAGGAGGGGAACAATAAAAGTGATAAGACCAATGCAACTGCAATGCTCGAATAACAGTACGAATGTCTGCTCCACTGATAAATGCGGTCACTTATCGGCAGTTTTCTTGGAAAAAATAATAAAATCCCCATAAGTAGTGTGTATATGTGTGATTCTCCTCGGCCCTGTTCTTCGGCAGCTCCGAAATCTTTATTTTTATTACACTTCTCGATCTCCCCCGACGTTGTGTGTGTGTTTCTACGCCCTTCTTTGCCAATTTACGGCTCCGGTTGCCGTGCAGTTAGAAAGCTGGCAAAAGCAAATAAAGGTCGGGCTTTACTCTCTTTGAAAGTTGTTTATCCGCGGGATTGGGTCTGAGATTGGGATCGACGAGAGTAGGGGCTGGAAAGTGAAAGACGATTGATTAACGTCGTGATGAAACATCGTTCTACAGGTTTGGGTTTCCAAATTTCCTCACTACCCGCATGAAGGGAAAAGTTAAGCACTTAATTATGATATTTGAGGAATCAATAAGTATACCTTCGAGATCATGTTTATAAGTTCATCAGAACTTTCTTCATTGCCTGAATAAACACAATTGTTTTAGCAATCTTGTTTCCTAGAATCTAGATAGCAACTTCCTACTTGTATTTCTTAATTTGATAAGAATGTTTACTTACTGAATTACGTGCATTGCTTTTATTTAGATATCGAGTAATTGATTATATGTTTTGGCACTTGAAATAAAGCAAATCAACACTAATTGATCAGTCATTAATTAACATAAAACTGCTATGTGATTTAATTTAAAGAACAAATATAGGAAAGACTTAAATATACATTTTCGGCTTACAACCTTCATTTGTTAGGTTTTCTAAAAATAATTCATATCAACAAAATTCCTTAAAAAAAACCTGTGGTATTTTTCACCATGCCTTGGTAATTTCCCAACGAAACCATACCTCTTATTTATTCAGACCCAGAGTCTAGCCTTTGCTTGCTCACGGATTTAGTGCCAGCTGGAGTTCCAGTTTCGATTTCATTTCTACTCCAAGTCGGCGACTACACCGTTACCATCACAACAATTTCTTCCGGCCTCATTAAAAGGCAAATACGAGTTTATGCTCACACACGCCGGTGCCGAGTGTAATTCTGCAATGTGTGTTGTGATTCGAGTGAAGTGGATGCCAGTGGACTGACCTGGTCATGGCTTCCGTTTCGCTTTTGTCGTCGCAGAAGAAATCACCATAATAACTCTGTTAGTTATGCAGTCGTCGGCAAATTATATGCTCTGCGAGATTACAGCTCCACTTTCCATTTTCATTCACATGATCTCAGCGCGGTGACCATCTTGAGATCAGCTTCTTTGCATAACAATCATCGGGTGTCTAAGTGCTGGCCATATAATTAGAGCCCACGCCCACGTCCATGCCGCACGAAATTGTGCCGCGTGGGGGCAACAAATTGTATCTCGCAGATACAACTAGATGCTGATATACTCATAATTGCATTAATTTGTAGGTGCAGCTTACAACCGTTGACAACCCTGGTCGGAATTAGCCAGAGTCTCTCTCGATGGGGACTTTTCCCTGTGGCATTCCTCAGCCAAGTCTGTGACTCATGCCCCAAAAGCGGGGCTGATGCTGGTCAAAACCTGTAGACTGAGCTGCACAAAAGTCCACTTACTCACGTGGCCAGATGAGCACCGGGAAAAATAGTTTATAGTTATATAAGTTCTTAATTATTTTATAATTTTTATTATATTTTAGTTATTATTTAGAAATTTTAACCTCAAAAACAGATCTCTTATGAGTTTCAAGAAACTTCAAATGAATTAAAGTATTACTATTCTGGATAGTAGATAGTAACGAAATCTTTTTGAAATCCCTTAAAAATTTCACCAAAGGTTGTTACCTTCTCCTATCATATTATTTATTTTCTAAATAATTACTTTTAATATTTTAGGCACTTTTTGAATGGTTTTCCAAAACCAAGTGATTACTTCTTTAATTTAAAATTTCCGAAAATAATATTAATATTCATAAGAAAATTTACAAAATTCAAGCTTCACATTTCTCCCTGTGCAGATGCCTTTGGCCAGTGGCTTGGCGAATGCTTTCAACGTGCCAGCCAATGAACTTCGTTCGAGTAGCTCCGACATCAGCAGATATTGCTGCAAAAAATGCATAAAATATATATATTGAAGTTTAGCGAAACAACGCAATGGGAGAAGCAAACACGTCATTGTCGTCATCGCTGACATACTTGGTGACATTTTCAATGTGAAAACTGCACCGTAAATTATGTTGCCTCAATCGATCGATCGAACGATCGCTGATTGTCGAATGTCAGTCTGATCCAGCAGCAGCAGGTTCTTTTCGGGGTCTGAATCTGCTTGCCAACTTTATTTATTTTTGGCAATGTGAAATTCCCCCAATTGGTATTCACTCGGCATTTGGCCATAATCGCAGGTCGTGAGACAGTCGTTTCGCAGTCAATATATTTTCGTGGCATGTCAAGCATTCTACCAAAAATATAGTTCAATGCTGGTTAAATGGTGTCACCTTAAATAAGTGTGGGCGACATTTAAAAGAGGTTATAGACACGAAACAAAGTCTGATTTGGCCTAGAGAGTTCGTTGATCGAGAGATGAGACATCACTTGCCCATGAATAAGTGATAATAAATAACTGGTTTGCAGAGATGGGGAGAAAGAAATCCCGAAGCTATTCCTACAATGAGATGAAACCGCAAGCGAAGATTTTGTAAACAAAATCAAAAATTTCATGTGAGAGTCATCATCATCTTTAGTACAAAATAAATATAATTTATAAAACTAAATATATAATGCAAACTGTAAAACACTGATTTTAAGAATTTTTTTATTTTATCTTTATCATTTTATTTACTAAGAATACATGTAATATATTAGCTGATTAATTTATAGAACTATTAATACACACGCGATATTCCGATTTCCATGCAAACTGATTCAATGCATATTTCCAATAAACCACATTTGCAACGCAGTTGCTTACTTCTCCATTTGCAGATTAACTAAAAATATATAGTACGTACATATTTCTGCTCTTCGATATGGGGACTTTTCTTTCTTTACTGATTAAACACGATTCCAAGCAACCGGCCACGACCAACGACCGCAGATCGTACGTGGTTACGATTTAATTCTAAACAAATCACGTTTTGGGGGCTGTCCGAAAACCCGAAGACCCCTGCCAAGGCCATCTAATCCGCGTGTCGTCTTCAGTTTATTACCATTATTTTCCCACTTAGCAGACTTTTTCCTTGGCTTTTCTATCACGAAAGAGGTGGCATGCAACAGGCGACAGTTGATGACAGTTGGAAAGTGCTCATACATTAATTTTTCATCTCTAATCTGCGCGGCTCTCTCTAAACAGTTGTACAATAAATTAAATAGACCAAAAAATTAATGAAATACAGAAGAAGAAGTGGAGATTTCGTCAGCTGAAATGGTAACGATAATTAAAGTTTTGCATTACCGCAGCTGGCGGTGATTAATGGGCATTGTTTCGCATACGCCCCGTTGCCTCAGCCCGAAACCGCCCCGAAAAAAACCACAGAAAAACTACTACCAGGCAGAAATTAAAATGAAAACGAAATCAGGCGAAGGAAAATCAGCCACTTAATGCAAATTACAGAGACAGATACAAAGATGCGGAGATACAGCGGCAAGTGTGTCTGCTATGGAAATGAAGTTGCCACATGTGGTGCCTCCGCCTCATAAACAGTAACAGTCCCAGATCCCAGATCGCAGGCACACCACCTCGACGCAGATGATGATGATGATCCACTCAAGTACAAAGCGGTTGCGCTGACAAGCCCATGTTTGGGCGTTGAGTTCGTTTTGAAGCTCTTTTTTGCACTCACTCCACTTGCTGTTTTTCGCATTGCATTGAATGGAAGTCGAAATGGAAATGAAAAATGAAAATGAAAAGGAAAACGAAAACCAGGTTTGCAGGTCGCCTGAGATTTTTGAGTTTTTCGTGCGCGCCGAAACTTTGCGAAATGCTAAAATTCCTTTTAACTCTCTGTGCAAGTAGCACATGTTTCATGGTGGTCTTTTTTAACCCGGTAAAAAGTCGTGAGAAATACATAGGTGTTTATTAACTTAAAAACTTCAAAATTGTTACAGAAATGTATTATTTACGAAATTTATGAATTTATTTATTTATTTAGCTACAATTAGGTATAAAGTTTATACTATAAACTAAGAGCTAACGCAGATTAAGAGTTAATTTAAAGATACATTTGAAAATCATGTTTCGAGGCTACAAATACTTCTTTATTTTTTTTAAGACATATTTCTTTTATATTAATTTGTAACCTGAGACAATATAAGTTTTTATTTTTAATTCAATACTTCCTATTGCCCATCGTTTTAGAGATAGTTTTATTTATTCATATAAAAATATTAAAAATTGTCAATGAATTGACTCTTCCCAAAGTTATATTTGATATTTAAGTCACCGAAACTTCATTAATTCCCA
>JAEIII010023135.1:0-14289 GCA_018905755.1 Drosophila ohnishii | reverse complement strand
TAAAAAATATGCAGTAAAATATTTTAGATAAATTTGTGACATAAAATAGTGTAGCCTAATTTTATACTTATTTTTTAATATTTTAAAAGCCCTATTGAGTTGTTTAGCCCCTATAATATGGCTTAATAAAGCTGAGTAAAATAATTATATTTATTTTTAATGTTATTTTCCATTGAATTCTTTGACAGAAAATATAATTGACAAATTTATATTTTCTGTCACAAAATTCAATAGAAAATAAAATTAAATATATTACTCATTTATTTATATATATATTCCATGTCTCTTTCTGTGATTGCTTACTCATAGAATCAATAACCACTCTATTAAGCATATAATTCCCCATATTTATTTGCAGTTTTTCGAGTGCCCCGCAAGCCAGGGAGCTGTAATGAGGCTCTGAGGTGTCTTGAGGCTCGGAGGTGACTCGTTGGGTTCTCTACTATATATGTATGTTACACTGCTTTTGTACGAAACATTTCCAGCTTTCTGACATCAAAGTGCAGCTGGGCTTGGCCTGCGAGTTCTGTTTTTGGGGCTGGGCTCACCGCCTCTGCCTTCGCCTCTTATCTGCGGCAGCTACTGTTGCACATTTCGCATTTAATGTGACAATGTCCCGGACTGTATCGGACTGTTAATTTCCAAAGCTCCGGCAAGTTCACACTCTTAATTGGATTTGAAAGTGCAGTTGGCACCTTTCCTCGTGCTCGCCTCCTGCTCAGCTCTCACCTGACAGCTGATTAGGCCCGGCTCCTGCGAACGGGGTTAAGCCCATAAAGGCGGCCAAAGAGTGTAAGGCTGAGGCTTCTCTCTAGATCCGCTAATGAGCTGGTCGCACTAGAAGATAATGCCTGGGAACCAAGATTTGGAACTGAGGTGATTAGCAAAAAGCTGATGAAATCGTTGTGGGTCACAGGTGATCTTTTATATGAACTTTTTATTTAAAGTTAGAAAATCCGGTTTTATTGAAAATTTTGTTGTTAGTTATATAGTGGAAAATCCCTATTGACAAAACCACAAAACACCAAAAAGCTGCAACCACAAAATGCCACTAAATGTCTAATCGATGTGATTGCTTTTAAATGGCATTTAATTTGACAGTTAAGTCAGGTCACAACCTTTATCCTTATTATAAATATGCATCAAAGAAAAGGGAAAATTTGAAACCACTAACCGGGTCAACATTGATTCTGCACTTTTAAAAGCTTTGCCCGGGAAAAGCAAACAAAGAGTCTCTTCCCTCAACTGAAAATCAAAGCAAATAAAACTCAAAAAAGGGGGGGAAAGATAAATCCTTTAGCAGGAAGAAAAACAAATCGAATGAATGAACACAATACGACTGGCAAAACTACCATAGAAACATCAGTTTACACTGGATTCGATTTCGATTTGGATTTGGTTTTTTGGATTTGCAAACATCCGCGAATGCTTTTCTCATTGTTGGCGCAGAGGCAGCCGCCGCAGCCATGGCAAAAACAATTGAAAAAGCCACAGAAATCGCACAACAATAAAATTTGCAACAAAATCTAATCAAAGGACCCCGAGGCGCCAATGACAACCAGCAAAAACAACAGAAACAAGGCAGGACAGCATGTAATTACACAAGGAAAACTCAACAGAAAGCAGTAACAACAAAGCTTGAAAAGCGAAACAAAACGAAACCAATTGAACCAACTGCAGCGAAATTGAAAATTAATTTCAAATTAATTTCGAATTCACACAAAAGCAATAAATATTCGCACAACATTCGTGACACACACACAGGCAGAGTTGGGGAGTTAAATTGAAAAGGGGATAAACTCAGGGGTTTCCCCGGGTGTTCAACCTACAAATGTCGAAAATGCATGTTTAGTCAATTAAACACAAGAAAATAGGTGGAGAACTACAGAGAATTTGAAAAAATACTAACAAATAAATGCTCTTCTTTAGGAAATTTTTATTTAAATCATAGATCAGACATATAAAAAAAGTATAGGAAATACTAAACCCTTAATATATTCAAGTAAAATTAGACATTTATTAAATTCCCATAAAATTAAGAGTATATGAAGGTTTGTTTCTTTATTTAGCAAATGTAATTGAACCCAAAAAAAACCCCCCTAAAAGATTATATAGAAATAAAATAAGGCTTTGAAAAATTTGAAAATATTTTGTAACGATTCAAAGCACAATAAAAATAATAATGTAGAATTCTAAAAAATATCTAGAAACGCTCAGAACAATTTAGATTTATTTCCCATATGGACTTGGCCCGAGGAACGCCCACACTCCCACTTCCTTTTAACCAATTTGCAAATATAACGACAGACATGGACAGATAGTGTCAGCACCATGTTCCATGAATGTTCATTAGCCCCAAACAAAAAAGGGGGAGGGGACAAGCTTCCAGGGGGTTTTTCGGGCGCCCAGAAGCAATTATTCCAGAGAACTGCAGCTGAGGTGCCGCTGTCAGTCAGTCCAGTCAGTCAAATTCTGATTCAGAGCCAGACTCTGACTCAAAAATCAATCCCATTCCCCAGCGGCATTTTCGATTGAAAAGCGTGTCCGAGATTGAACCGACATCCATCGGTGGCCCTCACATAGTGGGCTGCATTTATATATCTATATAAGTTTTTCCTTTTTCGGGAAACCCAATTATTTACAATCTCGATAAGGGCCTCCGACCATATGGTAGTCATATAAACGCAGACAAACCCGCCAACAGATAAGGCCATATCCCCATCGAACTCGGCCTTATCAATGCAGTTGTCTGGGAATAACACACTATAATTACGGAACTCATCGCGGCGTAAAAATATAATAATTTCTTTTTATGGCTCACCAGCGAAATAGTTCAAGGTAGCAATAAAATAAAGTAAAGCAAACATAATATGGGCAGCACAAAAAAAAACAGAGCTTTGCATATATTTCAGCTTTAATTGCAAATTTTACGCGGCCACATAAAATAATGACATAGACCGGCCACAGGAAAGAAAATAATCATATTTTTATATGGGCGAAACACACAGACATCCATGGATATTCCATTGAAAAAATCTTATTTGTTAAGAGTTTTTATCGGGCGGCAAGTGAAAACAACACGAAAAGCAATGAAGTTGTACGACGAGGCCCGTTTTTAAAAACAGCAACAACAAACTGATTGGTTACAATGGGAATATGTAGGTAAATGATTTATCAGATAATAGAAAATACCTGAAAAATAATTACAAAAAAAAAGAGTGCAAGACATTTCTCCAATAATTAATTACATTATTTTTTTCTTTATTATCTATCTAGCATTGACACTACTTTGGTTTATAATTACTATTGTTATTTTTTATAGGAAATATATTTTATTATCTGCATTTTGTTAAGAACCAAGAACTCCAAAATGACCTTATTTATACCCAATAACTTGAACTATAATTTCAAAAATGTACTATAATTTCTCAAATTATATTCCCTTCTCAAATATTTCAAACTTTAATAGTTTTATAACCAGAGTTTCGCCTTCTCCACTGTTCCTCTGCAATATGCAAATGGGATGCGGCTTGTCCTGGCAAATTTCATTATTATTTCACACCCAGAAAGGAGGATCTGAACCCACAGAGAGTCCCCGAATCCTCGAGTCCCATTGCCGCCCAGCAAACGCATTTTGGTATGTAAATATTTTTGGCGCGTGCTCCAGGACTCAGGAAAACTATGAGCAGGGAGGGGTTTTTCGGGATAAAACTGATGCCAATATTTGCGTTTTTTTTTCTTGTTGTTTAATTAAAACATTACCACAATATTTTATACAGGCTGCAGTTGGACGAGCAATCTTTTCCAATGCCTTTTCCCAAAAAAATTAAATGCAAATTTGGTTCGTTTTTATAGGTAAAGACAGGCGCCAAAACTCATTGGCAATAAATATTTAGGCCAGGTTTTTATAAATTTTTAAAAATTTGTGATGAGTTGGTGTTTTAGAAATATTTTGAATATTCAAAAAATATTTAGAAGCCAGCAAGAAGCTTTAACTAACATTAATATGCAATAAATTAGAAGAACTATATTGAACAAATTTAAATTAGCACTCTTAAAAATTTTAAATATATTTTCCTAATGATAAAGATAAATACAGATATCCAACTATTAGCAAACCCTTCACTTCCTCCGTTCTCCATCACAATTAACTTTAATCTAATTAAACACCATCCCGCAACAAATTGAAAGATAAACTCAATTTACATAGCATAATCTCAACAGTAAAAATAAAAACAAAATACCCAAAATAAAAATAGTAAATAAAACCAGTGATATTCCCACACACATGGTGGAAGGGTGCCATTAAAAGCTGCCGTACCGAAAATAAAAACTCGAAACCGACCAAACAAAACTTTGGCCATAAAGTCCATTAGTGGCCGTTTTGCATACGCAATGGGCTCAAAAGTGGGCGTGGGCATGGGCGTGGGCTGTGGGGCTGGACGTGGGCGTGACCGGAGGCTAGAGGAAGCTAAAAATTGCGGTCAATGCGACAAGTTGCCAGAGGGTCCCGGGACCAGAGTCGGGGCTGTAAAACTCATTTGGTGGCTGATAATTGCGTGCGTCGTCGGTTTTTGGGAGACTGTCAAAAAATCAACCAAGTAAACACAGTAGGGAGAGGGGGGTTATGGGGGGAGGATGGATGGATGGATGGATTTGGCCACCGCCGGCGAAAAGTCGTAAATCCCACGACATGCAACTTGGTATTTTGGACAAACTGCAACTGGCCAAACATAGTCTGCCATATACTGTTTGCTAAAACTTTTGTTTTGGGCGAAGGGGTAAAAGTCTGTGCGTAATATATAGCTGGCAGATTTTATATAAAAGTTTACAAATAATTATACATTTGTAGGGGACTCTTCAATATTTAAATAAAAAAAATTAAGTCATGCTATTGACCAGAAATAAATGTATTATATTCTATAAATAAAGCTTATAAAGAAAAATTATAAATAAATATTTTCGCCAATAAATTTCAGTTTTTTGACTAATTATTTCCTCAAAAACACATTCATGTCATTAATTCTTTAAATTTATTTTTAAAAATGTTTTCCCAGATATTAATAAATAACATAAAAATCCAAGTAAAAATAGAAACCTAATAAATAAACCGAAGCTCCTCCAAAAATCAACAGAAAACCCCAAAAAATAAATGACGTTGACTCACCTGATTCGTGTTCTCTGTTGGGCGGCAACGTTGTCACCTCCTCGCCGGGAGCCGTTGTCGTCGTCTCCTTTGATCCATTTTCCACCGGCACCTCATCGCCCGCATCATCATCATCATCACCATCCTTGTCATCGTCGTCGTCCGTCTGCTGATGGCTGATGATGGGCATGCCATTGACGACCTCGATGACACTTTGCACCGAGTCCATCGATGATGTGGCAGATACCAGAATTGGTGTCGTTATGGGCGTGGTGGTCACCGACGAGGATGACGACCCGCTGAGCAGGTGCGAGTCCTTTTGCAGGTCCTCCTGCTGCCGCTTGCCCTCATCATCCGGCAGCTGGTGACTCTCGAATTGCAGGTCATCTGGCGGCATCTCCACCACAGGACTTGTTGCCGCGACTTTTTCAGCCACATTGGGCAAATCCTCGCTGGCCAGGTTGATAATTGGCTGCTCCACGCCCACAATTATGCGCTCCAGCGGTTTGGGCGGCTGTGAGCTCTCCAGGCTGCTGCGTCTCTGACTGGGCGTGGGCTTAGATCCTGCGGAGACTGAGCCTGAACTGGAGCCTGAGCTGGAGCTGAGCTTAGCCTGAGCGGATACTGACACATCGCTCCTCTTGCTGGGCACTGGCGGTGGTGCCGTCTTGGGTTTGGTTGGCATTTTGGGTTTATTTGTGGGCACCGGTGGCTTTGGCTTGGGCTTCGGCACTGGCTTAATCTTCTCCGGCGGTTGGATAATGTGTTTATGCAGCACATAGCCCAGGTCTTCTTCCAGAGGCGGTGAGATGATATCTATTTGTGTGGGAGTTTCCTTCTTTGAGGAAACTGTGACTACTTCTTTGGATACCTTGACTTCTTCGGTGGACACCTTGTGACTTGTCGTTGTCCCGGTAACTTGGATTGATCCTTCCTTGATCACTTTATGTTCTTTATGAACTACCTTGGCCTCTTGGCGCGAGACTGTCTTGACACCATTTACAAAAGCTTCGTTAGAGGTAATCTCCTCCTTGACTTGCTCTTGGGATACCTCCTGGCGTTCCTGTTTTTCGACCTTGATCTCCTCTGGTACTTGGATCTCTTTTATTACTTCCTGCTGACCTGAAGGTACCTCCTCTTCTTTAACTTGGGGACAGGGGACAGCCTTAACTTCTTCAAGGATTTCCACAGATTCCTGGCTGGGAGAATCCTTCTGCTCTTTCTGGGGCTTATCCTTCTCCGCCTGTTCGAAGGCGCTCAGATCGAAGCCCTGATCATCGTCATTCAGCTCGGATCTGTAGAGCTTTTCCGCCTCCTTCTTCACCTTCTGGTAGCTTTCGATTAGCTTCTGGGCCTCCTGCTCAAGACGACGCTCCTCATCAGTTTTCTTGAGCAACTTGGCACCCTTCTTGCCAGCCACATCCTTGCTCTGCTCTAACTTCTTGGTGACCTGCTTTTCGCCATCGTTGGTCACCGTCAGTGTCTCACTCAGCTCCCGCTCGAAGGTGGGCTGCTCATCCAAATCTAGTTCCTGGGGAGTACCATTCCCATTGAGGATCTGTTGTGCCTCCAGGTAGGACTCCTTTTCGCTGCTCTCGCACTCCGTGTAGGTGGACAGACCCTGGCTCTGGCTCAGCTGCTTGCCACGCTCGGATAGGGTCAGGGTACCGCGCTCGATACTCTGGTTATCCTGCGGACACTCCAGCCGCTCCCTTAGACTCGACTCCTGGCTGATCGTGGCGGTCAACGGCTGCTCCTGCATCTCCTGCTCGTCGCCAAGGTCGAGCAGGTTGTCGTTGCTGCTGATCTTCTTGAACCGGGCACTGCTCGACTTCGAGTTGGCACTGGTCACCAGCTGCTCCTCTCCGGTGATCGAATCCTTTGTCCTCAGTTCGCTGAGTGTCTGCTGTTCGCTTAGGACACGTCGCTCTTCGTGAACGGTGGTCGTAATGGGTGGTGATTCCCCAGACTTGTCTTCCCTTTCCTCGTACGGCTGCAGCTTGAAGGCTATGTCGGGCAGGAGGGTAGAGGAACTGCTGCTGGTTGAGCTGCTGGAAGAGCTAGTCTTGGTGGTGGTCACTCGTTTGGTGGTGGTGGTGGTGGTGGAGGACGAAGTTCGATGGCTCTTCACCGTAGAGCTGCTGTGATTCTCCTCCACTTTAGTTTCCCTTGCGTCATTCTCTGCAATCTTATCGTCGGTCAGCTGGGTCACTTGGCCAGCATTAACCTCCATTTTGGGCAACTTCTTTGACTGCTGCTCCTCTGCTTTGACAAGACTTCTGGATAAAAAAGAAATCGAAAAAAAGGTAAACCTGGTTAATTACAATTACGACTTTTCTTATCAGTTGGAGATATGCTAATTGATTTGCTGCCTTCACACCTGCAGACAGGTTCGATCAGTTACCGAACCTTCACCGAACGTTACCAAAATCACACTGATGATGGCTCTAATTTTCCTTTTTTGCCATATTCCTATTCCTATACTTCGTTATCGCTTTGTTGGTTATCGCTGTGTTAGTAAACACACCGGCATTTTGTCTTATCAGGGTTTTTTTGTTTTTTATTTGCTTCGTTTTCGTTGTCGATTTTATTTTGTTAGGAGGGGTTACCCCTCTTTTTCCTAGCCCACTTACCCTGTCAATTGTTTTTGGCTTTCGTTTTGTGCCTTACGTTTTTGCAAAATAATTTTTTTTATTGTCTAAATTTTACCCTATATGAACTTGTTATAGAGTATATCGATCTATCAAGCTTTAGGAGAGGTTTATAAAATAGTAAATACCCTCTAAAATTAGTATTTTCCATAAGGGATAATTTTTTATTTAACTTCGATATAAATTTTATTTGGATGAACTTGTACATGAATCTGCGTTGTGCGATACATACCCAATTTAGCATGTGGAAAGCGAGAGATTCAGGTACAAGTTTATAGAAGTAAAATATAAGCTAATCCCTGTTACACAAACAATTTCCCACAGAATTCTTTAACCCTGAAAAAATACTACAAACCTCTAATAGTAACCCTCTAATAGTTACTCTATTCTTGTATATGTAAACTCTCTAATCTTATCCCCATAGGTGACATCAGCACTAATCGAAACCCCATTACTCACCCATTGGTCAGGGATTGTGGTTCCAAAGAGGAGAACTCTTCCTCAACTTCGCCAATGGTGGGCAGCATATTGGAGTGCCAGAACATGTTGAAGTATGCCTCAGAGGGTCCCGGTCCATTGATCAGCTCCGGTGGTCCCAGCTTCTCACCATCCTCGCAAACATACTCCCTGTTGGCCGCATCTAGCTCATCCTCCTCATCCTCATCCTCGCCGCTGCTGGAGCTGGAGTAGCAAGTAGTGTTCTGGTTGTCATCCGCAATCTTCATGCACTTGCCCACGACCATGGGAGGAGGAGATTCCCGCGAGAGATCTGCAGCCTCGGCAGCGGCGGCCGCCAGTAGAGCCGTGATACTATTGTGGGTCTTGAGAGAATCAGTATCCTTATCCTTTTCCTGGTGATTGGTGTTGTGTACCAGATCGAACAGACTGGGCAGCTTATCTTCCTCCTGGGCCTTGTTCTCGTACGTCTGGATCTTGAAGCGTATCTCGCGATTACTTGTGGGTGAGGGAGTACCCACTGGCGTGGACCTGGGCGTGGGAGGACTCTGCCGGAAGGTCTGCATGCTCAGTTTGGGCTGCTGCTGGGGCGGAGTGGTAGGAAGGGTCTGCAACTTGGGTATCTGAGTCTTTTGCAGCGACTGAACTCGCTCTGGAGGCTTGGGTTTTGGTCCTTTGGGTGACCTTCCACTATTCCCGCTGCTGTTACTGCCATTCGAACTAATGCTCTCCAGGGAATTGGAACTCTTGCCATTGCCATTGAGCAGGACGGGTATGAAGGTGCGCTCCGGAGCCTCGGCAGAGTTGGCTCTCTGCAGGGGTGACCTGGGACTCGCCTCCTTGGACTTGCTTCGGTATAGGTTGAGTTTGAGATCCGTCTCGGACTTCTGCTTCTGCAGTAGCCTAGGGATGCTCGAGGTTCCATTAAGCGGCGGCGACACTGGCTTTGACACCGTCTTTTGTGTGGGAGTTGTGACTATGGGTATGCGCGACTTGACCGCCGGCGAAGGAGACTCCTTTTTCGGTGGCTGAAGATGCAATTTGATCTCGCCCTCTGTCTTGGCCCGCGAGAAGTTGGCCTTGGGTATTTTGGTGGCACTGGTGGGCAGTTCCCTTACTCCCTCATTAGTGGGTGTTCTCGGGGAGTCCAGCTTCTCGTTCGTAGGCGTCTTAGGTTCTTCAATCGAAGGAGAAGGAGGCACCCTTGGTGGGGCCACCTCAATGGGCAGCTTACTGGGTGTAGGAATCTTTCGAGGCGTTGGTATAATAGATCGCTTCTTGGGTTCCACGGTGGCCACCAACTGGACTCTGGGCTTTGGCGTAGGCGTAGTCTCGGGACTCTTTAACACCACATTCTCGTAGACATTCACCTTCTCCGTCTTGAACTCAACGTTTTCGTAGTTATTGCCGGGTATGAGCAGCTTGGGGTGTCCCATCGGCTGTTCCAAGGGCAGAAACTCCTGCTCCAGGAGGGTGAAGGGCTGCAGGACCTTGGCTAGCTCATGGCCATTGAGGCTGCTGTCCGAGGAGTAGTTGGAGCCCATGGAGAACTTGTCAATGACTGTGGATATGGTGCTGGCAGTGTCATCTGACTCGGAGCCGGCCTTGATCGACTCGGTGAGGAGATTGATGTAGTATTCCGCATCCGGCGGCGGTGTCAATGGCTTCTCCACGGCCAACAGCTGGGCTGGATTCTCCTTGGAGTTTTGTCGCCTCACCAGCTTTCTCGGCGGCACTGGCGGCGGCGGCGGTGGCTGGGCATTGAGTGTGATCGATAGCTGCTCCAGCTGCTGCTGGGACTCCTCCTCGCTGGGCGGCTTTTGGCCGTGCCCGTTGCGCACCACGAGTTGGATGGCCACATTGTCCTTGAGACCGCGCACGCAGTCAATGCGAGTCATCTCCCTGACATCATGGCCATCAATCCGCACAATCTCATCGCCCTCGCGAAGATTGCCCCAGCTGGTGGCTACTTTGGAGGCAGGACTGTCGGCGGCGCAGGACTGTATGTACAGCTTCTGGACGAGCTCTGTGCTCCGCGTGCCGCCCTGGAACTTTAAACCGAAGCCCAGACGCTCACCTGGCAGCCGGAACACTGTGACATCCTCCACCTGATCCTCCTTTATTTGGATGCAGGAACTGTCGCCCGCCACTGCCTGCTCGCCCTCCTCCTCCTGGCGACGCTGCTGCAGCAACTCCATCTCGTTGATGGTCAGCACTGTGATGAAGGAGGAGTCCTCCGCCACAGATGATTGCCTTTTGACTAGCTTTTTCAGGCGTTCCTTTGTGGACGATGTGGGGTCATCGACCTCTACAACCGTTATGTAGTCGTTATCGTTGTCGTTATCGGCCACGGTGGCAGTCTTTGCTGTGCCGTTGGCCTGTGTTGCTGAGGCCATTTTTCACGTTTTAAGTGTGAATCTGCAAGGAAAATAAACTTAATATTAGTACATAAAATCAAGGAAATAAAGAAAAATATTTTAATAAGTTATTTTATAATTAATTGAGTAAAGGTAAAATATTGGTAAAGTATTGTAGAAATTTCTGTCTAAAGGTTGGTGATCGTGCTAAAATCTTTACTGCGGCGGTGTGTGTGTCTTTACTTCGAAATCATTGTTGAAACGTTGGTGTGAGCCAGGTTTCGAACCAAAATTGTAGATCAGTCGCTTGTAAGATACATGTAAAATGTTACGCTTACGTAAAGAAACTATAGATGTCGCAAGTATTAATTGTGGAAAATAATACCTAAGAAACTTGGTGTTTTATATATTCAAAAATATATAAATAAAATTGATTTAATTTAAAAAAAACTTGGGTAAATTTTTATTGATCTCCTAATATTTTATTGTTCATTTTCAGATATTTGAGGGGAAAATTTTCATCAAAACATTTTAAAGATTTAAAAACAAATCATAATCTTGACACTATTACTTTTATTTTAGTATTTAATAAAATTTTGCCACCTCTGGAATTTTAAATAATAAGTTTTAACAATTATAACTATATATTATTATGTAAATGGCAAAGGGAAAACAGTTTTTAAGTAACATTAAACCTTTGAAATATATACTTTTTATTTATAGCTCAATTTTCGCCAATCGTCACTACAAAATCCATAAAAATAAAGACACCTTAAGTTCTCGCTTAATTTATACATTTAAACAAGTTCTAAAAAACTTTAAGCCAAACTTAAAGCCGCAATCACAACTCATCGCCATAATTCTTCCTGCTTCCTGCTTTTTGCACTCTCTCCTTTGCTCCCTCATCTAACTAATGGCTGGCAGAATCGTGCTTTTCTTTTTTGATTTTCCTTTTTCTTTCGGCTCTTTTTCCTTAGCTGCCATGTTCCACTGTCAACATAGTTGCAGAAAAATTTTTATTTATGCACTTTGTAGCGCCAAAATTCTCCGGCGGCACCTGTCAGTCAACACTTGGGATAGCACAAACAGTTAGAGAGAGCCCACGGGCCAGGCAGGACAGGGGAAGGCAAACAAAGCAACAGAATCCGGGACAGGGGAGGAGGAGCAGCGGGTTCTGGATGGACAGTGGCGGCTGACTGGCAGCCGCTGGACAGGCGCACAGAAAACAAAAAAACAAAGAGGAAAATCGAGAGGAAAATTCGGGAAGCAAGAACTTCCAAATACCTTCACAATATTTTTTAAAAATTGTTTTAAAATATTTATTTGAGTGCAAATTAAAATCTAAACATTTATATTTTAATCCAAATTAAAATTAAAACATTTCCCTTACTGAATCCTTAAACATATTACCCAATTTTCCTCAGTGTCGGGGCAAACAAAATGACCAAATGGGGCCCTGAGAAAGGCCGAGATGGGCGCTGGCAAAGATCGGGTACAGAGGAACTGGAGTCGGATGCCATGAAATGGGATGCAATGGGAGATGGTGGATGGGGCATGGCAGACGAATGCCAGTCAAAGTCGCTGCTGACTGACACAGTTTGCCATTTTCGAGGAGGAAGCTGTTTGACCGGCGAGAGAGATGGGCCAACGAAAAACACTTCCCACCCGGGAAAAGGGAGCCAAGCCGGGCAATTGGTAAGTGCTCGCTGTCTAATTGAAGTCAAGTGCGTTACTTTGAGCTACTTTCATCCAACGGATACCAAATCCAATTCTCCAAGCCCTCGCGCGAAACCAACTTTGACATTATGCAGCACAAATTGTGTGCAATTTAGAGGGGCAACAAAAAAAACTGGGCCTGCCAGCCAGCCCAAACTGTCTGCCACATTGTCTAAAGGTAACAATTTATATAATGAAACTGATTTCAGATTTGTGAAGTTCCAGGCCCAGGCCAGGGACCAAACTCGACTCGTTTGCCAATCGCAATCCCGGTCCAGTTCTTGTTCCTGCTCCCGTCATTGGTAATTACCGGGCACACACACACACCGACTGGTCAAAACAACAGTTATAACAACATAAAAAATACAACAAAAATTTAAGTAAGAAAAAAAGAAAAGAATAAAATACGCGATAAGGACAGTCGCAGAAAAAAGTCAACAAAATAATACAAGCTTCATAAATGCTTAAGAGAAAAGACTACTACTTTTGCTATAGAAGTTAAAATGCCCTGAAGGATTTTATATTATTATTATTATTATTATATTTACAAAATTACTAAAAATATTTTAAATGGAAAATATATCTAGGATAATATAGTACTTGGGTTTTTAAAACACCTAAAAGGGTGTCTAAAATTATGCAATCAAATGTTGCATGTGTCTAAATTCAATGTACTTCTGATTTTATTACCATAAATAATTTTAAAGAGTTTTATAAATATTAACAATTATTTTAAGTTTTATAATTAATTAAAATAAATATGGGTTCAGCCTTTGTCGCAAAAGGATACACATATATATAAATAAACAAAATAAAGTCCCTAAGTAATTTAATATCTTTAAAATCTCAAATCGCACTTAATTAAATATTAAATAAAATATTTTCAAAAGTTTCTGCTCACACCTTTTAAATAAAAAGAAAAAAATCATTGCATACTTTCAGACACCATTGAATCGTTTTCAATTAACAATAAATATTTCCTAGCATACTTTTCGACACCTTTTCAATTATAAGCAAATCCTGGGAATGTCCTGAAGCAGAAAATACCCAACATTCCACACGAAAAAGGGTATTCAATGCCCCAATAACAGCAACAACAACTACAACAACAACAACAACGGTAGCGGTAAAAAATACAGTAAATTGAAACAAGTTTAAGAACTGAACCGACCAGTGTCGTGGTTATTGGTCACCTGTCCGCCAAGGCAGCGCATACTTTTCGATTACTCTCCCCCAAAAAATGTATGTATGAAGAAGGGGCAGGAGTCGGGCCATCGTGATTCGGCAACTTTCTTGCAGCTCTTTCGGAGGCAACTCCGCAACTAGTGGAAACTGAAAAACCCGTCGCTAAATCATCTGTTCGAAGCGAAGACCAGGCACAGGCACAGGCCCAGGCCCAATAGTCCAACAAAAACCCACCTGACGGCCTCACTTTGTGTGGGAGTCGGAGTCGGAGCTGAAGCTGGAGTCTGTGTGCTGCAAGATTTTTGCGGTGGCTTTGAAAATTGTTTGGAATTTTTGTTGTCTACCCGCAACACGTTGATTCCTTCTTTTTGTTTGATAAAAAGAAAGTTGACATAAATTGTTGCGTACTTCTTTTTTTTGCACATTTGAGGTAGCTAAAAAATAACACTAAAAAAAGTTTGCGGTTGTCGTGCACACAGGAAGGAAATAACCGAGGCTGAATCGAGTTTTTGGCAAGCTTGGTGTGGGATCTTTTTTTCGTTTCGTTTCATTTCTTTTGGCGTTGCATTTTGAAAGTTCATGAAACAAGTTAATCGCCTCCGTCTCTGACTTGATTTTATGGTTAGTTCGGATGCGGTTAGTTTAGAGTGACAAGGGAGTGATAAGTGGGTTGGCAGTTGATTGAGGTTGATTTTTTTCTCTCCCTTTGGTGTTATATAATAATGAAGGTGTTTCGGGTTTTGTTTGGTAACTAATTGAGCTAGTTTCCATTTTTTTT
>JAEIII010023041.1:0-12609 GCA_018905755.1 Drosophila ohnishii | reverse complement strand
ACATCTACAAAACCCCGGACCCTTTATAAGTGCTTACGGCAAGTTGTTGCAGTTGAAACAATCGGACTCTGTGCAACTATCGGAGCTCAAGGAAGTTTTTGGGATAAAATAATGTCCCGATTGGTATTTGATAAGGATTTTTGTATAACATAAGTCGCTATATAACCACATCGAAACATGCATTCTTGATTCTTGTATTACACAAATATCAACAGATTATCAAACATTTTGAATAAAGCACTGCTATTACTTTGACTGGCAGTTTACCCAATTAATATTAAGTATTTGAATTAAATTAAATTAAAATAAGGAGTAATCACACTAGTTTTTCTCAACAGTCACTTTTGTAAAAAAGGAAAACCCAAGTCTTAACTTTTGAATTCAAACCGGAAAATATACTAAACCCCATTGAGCAGTGCTGGAAATCTCCAAAACGCTATAAAAAGTCGATAGGCAGGCGAGGAAAATAACGATACAGAACGGAACGGAACGGAACCACCCCCATCCGAGCCCACCCCCAATCCGCGCCAGCAAGTGGCGAAAAATAAGCAGCAGCTGAAAACTGGAACGAAGAAGGCAGGAAATATGCTCAAGTCGGAGGTGCAGCACCAGTTCTGGATCACCAAGAAGGTCGTGCAGCGCAAGCTGGGGACGAAGGAGGACAAGCATGTGATCTCCTCGGACGCCGAGCTGGACGCCAAGATCGAGGTGTTCAAATCGATATCGGACACCAGCCTGAATCTGTGTAAAATCATCGACCAGTACCAGGAGCGCCTGTGCATTCTGTCGCAGGAGGAGTGCGTCTTCGGACGCTTCCTCAAGGAGGCGGGAAAACGTAGCAGGACGACGGGCGGCAGCATTGCGCACACGGCCAAAGCGGTGTCCTTCGCCGGCCAGCAGAGGATGTGTGTCCGTGTGCCGCTGCTGCGTCTGCAGCACGAGGTGGACGTGTTCCGCTGTCGCGCCGTCAAGGACACGGAGCAGACGCTGCAGTTGATGGAAAAGGAACGCACCGAATACCGGGCGGCCCTTTCCTGGATGAAGTCCGCCAGCCAGGAGCTGGATCCGGATACGGGCAAGGGCCTGGATAAGTTTCGCACGGCACAGACTCATGTCCGTGTGGCCAAGCATAACTTTGATGGCTACTCCCTAGATTCCATTCAAAAGGTGAGTCTATTGTAATAAATATTAAATTTTAACCTGTCCTGCGTGTTACTTAACTAACCTTGATTTCTACGTTCCGGCAGATTGATCTACTGGCCGCCGCTCGCTGCAACATGTATTCCCACGCTTTGGTGGCCTACGTGGCTGAGCTGAAGAGCTTTGCCCAGAAGGCCGCCTCCACATTCCAGACCATATCCAAGGCATTGATTTTGAAACCGAAATACGACTTTTGTGTGCTGAAGGAGCTCTCCCAGAATGAAGGTGCAGCCAGCGAGGAAGTGCCGCCGCCCATCGAGGCTGTGGACAAGGACCAATCCTTGTTCTTTGCTGTAATTAGAATCCTTGTTTTCCCTTTCGTAACGTGGTATAAATGTACAATTTTCAGAACGAGTACCAGGACAGGCAGCCCAAGGAGGAGACCCAGTTAAATTCGAAGGATTCCCGTGAGGAGAAACCAAGCGAACCTGACACTGCCTGCGGCGACAATGAATCCTTGCTGATTGAGCTCTCCAAGCTTCAGCTAGAGGACAGTCCGCTGCTCGATGCCTCACTGGAGGAGGAAGAGCCAGCCCAAAACACCAGCACCAGCAACAACAAGTTCTGGGCCCGCATGTTCAACCAGCAGAGTCAACCGCTGCCGTTGCCCAGCAGCACGGCCATGCCCAGTGCAGGAGGAGCAGCCTCTGCTGCTATACCGAGCAAAGCTCAGGCCGCCAACAACCCCTGGCTAGACCTGTTTGCTGACCTAGATCCCCTTGCCAATCCCCAAGCCTTCGATCTGAAAATGAGCGGCGGACGCAGCGTGGCCGAGCAGACATAAGATGAAATACCCTCCAGCTCCTCCTCCTTTACGGATTATATATACTTATATCTTGATAGCTAGTCAGAAATGGAGAATCTTTGGATGTAACTTTTCGCTAAACGTTCAAAAACTTTTTATGTTTTATTTAAATAAAATTTATATGGGACACAGCAGCTAGTAGTGGATGATGGAGGAGGACGAATGGCAGCGGGGGACTGGAACGGGGTAAAGGCCGCGGGAGCCCCACTCATTTGACCGCCGCCTGCGCCTCCTTCTTGGAGTTGACCAGCTCGACTAGCTCTTTGACGCGCCGCAAACAATCCTTTTTACTGCGATTCGGTATGCACGAAGCAATGCGATCCCAGCGATCGGGCGTTGTCGTCGGATAGGTTTTGATGGCCTGCTCCAGAAGGGCCTGCTCCTCCTTGGTCCACGTTTTGGAGCCACCACCGCCACCGTTGCTAGTCGTTCCATTAGTAGTGGGCGGCGCTGCACCCGCTGGCGTAGCTGCTGCCGCCGAGGGAAGAGGGGCCGTTCCATTCTGCTTAGCCTGCTGATTGTTGTTCACCTTATGATCTACTCCGTTCTGCTTGAGGTTCTCCTTGCTGGCCTGGGCAGGAGTTTCCTCGCCCAGGGTTATGTCGTTCGAGGTCTGCACTTCCTTCTTGGACTTTTCGAAGCTGGCGAAGGCCGCATCGTTGGCTTGGGTCTTCAGGCTGCTCTTCGAGTGGTCGCTGTTCTGGAGCGCCTTGGCCTTGTTCAGCACGTCCCTCGCGTTGACCAGGACACTGCTTCCGCCATTACCGGCGGGACTGTGCTGGTTGATGAACGTGGCTATCACGTCCCAGCGCTGGGCAGTACCTGCGGGGAACAGATTGACTGCCTTGATGAGCAGCTGCACGTTCTCATTGCTCCAGAGTTCGCCCTTCTTCACCTCCTTGACACCCCCCTTGGGCGCACTGGCCGTGGCTAGCTTCTTGGCCTGGGTCTGGTTGATCTCCTCCAGCTCGGCGGCTATCTTCTGCTCGGCCGTTTGCAGGGCGGCCACAAAGGACTCGCGGCCCTTCGTCTCCATGGCTTTGTTCAATGTCTGCAGCTCGGCCAGGCTGAAGGTCTCGCAAATCTTCTCGGTGCCCTCCATGTGCTTCAGCTGATCCTTGTCGTTCTTGGCATAGTACTTGCAGTCCTTGACCTTGTCGCGCAGCGTCTTGCGCTCCTTCTTGAGCAGCTTCTTCTGCTGCTCGCGTTCAATGCGGATCAGCTCGATGCGCTTCTGTTCCGCCTTCTCGGCCCGCTCTTTGGCCAGCGCAGCTTCCCGAATCGCGCGATCCTGCTCTGCCTTTTGGGCCTGGGCGGCGTCCATCTTGGCCCGCTTGGCCGCAGCCTTGCGATCCTTCTCCTCCTGCTTGAAACGTGCGATGCGCTTGTCGTTGTTATAGGCCAAATCGACCAGCGAACGGATGCGCGCCATCTCCTCCTTCTTGCGCTTGATCCGCGCCGCCTTGTTCTCCTTCTCAATCCAGCGCCGCTCGTCTCTGTCCTGACCCTTCTCCTTGTCCTCCTCGTCCAAATAGCTGAACTCGCGCCAGGACTTGAAGTCGTACCAGAAGTTGTAGAATCGCTCCACCTCCTCGCGCTTGGCGTCCACCTCGCCGAAGGCGGGCACTGGCGCCTTTGCCTCGCTCCAGCGTCCGTTCAGTGTGAAGAATTTGTTGAATACGCCAAAGTAATCTGCATCGATGTCGGTCTGTGAGGGCAGCGAGTCGTCGAACTCGGGATCTACGGAGTCAAAGCTGCGACGCGGCTTGGAAGTGCCTGGAAATAATGAGTGGGTTTGGTTACTGAGAGGGTTTTGGGTTTGCAGAAAACGTTTTACAGATAAAAAATATAAAGAAGTTTGTTAAAAAGCAATTTAAGTTAACGTTTTTAAGTTAAGCAACATTTAAAACATTTTACACACTTTAAAACAAATATATAAAATTTACAAAAACAGTTGAATCTACTTAAGTTTTTTTTAATATGTGAAAGTTAATTTTATACTTAAAACAAGCCCTATAGACACCTGTGATGATCAGAAAAATATGTGAATTATAAATATCAATTTTATACAAAGCAATTCTATGTTCCATTGTGGAGCTTGGGCGCCGCGTGATTGTGATATGTATTTCTTTAGATTCTACTCGAATTTTATAAATTAAATAGATTTATAAATATATCATTATATAATAAGAATAAAATTAAGCTGAAAAAATAAATTCTAAAACGAATTTTCTCCTATTTTTACAGGCTAGACAACTTTAAAAAAATGCTTCTGACGAATTTCAGACCGAATCATAGATTCTATAACCATTAGGATAGTCAGAACGGAATAAAGAACCCACCAAGTATCTCGTAGGCTTTGGTTATGCATGTGAAGTAGTCATCGTCCTGGATCACCTCCTCGCCCTTGGCTTTCCGCTTGTCGGGATGATGCAGCAGGACCATGCGTCGGTATGCACGTCGGATATCATCTTCGGTGGCCTCGAACCTGGCGGCGAGACACGAATAGTAATGGCGTTAATTGTGCCCATAGAATACAGTTAGTCACACGTGCGTACCTGATTTTCCCGAGGCCGAGAATGCTGTAATGGTCCTGGTCCTTCCACTCCTTGGGATCCAGCGACTTGAGGTAGCTAATTTCCACCTCTTCCCCGACGCCCTCTAGCTTCTCGTCGCTATCGCTCCGCTCCACGCCGCCGGGCGCGAGATGTTGGCGCCGCTGCGAAAAATATGCGAAGCCAACGCGCTCGACACGCCGCAGGGCGACCTTGAGGGGCAGCTGCACCTCCACCGTCGTCGTTCCTGGTCCGCTCGTCATCTGTAGTGATTCTGTTGTCTGCGGCTGGCTGTTGGCACTCGCGGCCACTCTGGTATACACGGAATTTTGCGAGCGATGCGTCAAAATCGGCCGAATTAATATTCACACTTTTCCGCAGCACATGTGTTTGGAGCGAAATATTTTATATTTTAGTCTGGTAACACTGATATTTGACGGAAATTTTGGTAATATTTTATACCTAAGTCTGGTAATACTGATATTTGACGTTCGCTGTGTATCGATAACAACCCATCACTCCGATTGTATGTGGGCACACTATTCTTGAGCGCGAAAATTTGATTTTTGTTCTTAATTAGTTATGAAAACTTGATGTATTTATTATTAAAAAAACAAAATAAACTTCCTTTGATCTGTTTAATTTATCACATTTATTTTTTTAACTCTTTAATTACAATTCATGTGCATACATTTGGTAGGCTATAACCGGTTTAAGGGCTAATTATAGTAATTTTAAATCATTTAATTTCCATACTAAATTTCGCATTTTAGCAACACACGTCCGACATAAATTCTTGTAAAATATTTTACACTTTAAGTTGTGCTTAGACTATTTACACATATGCATTTTGTAATAGGAAAAAAGATTTGTACAACGAATGTTTGATTAGTGGATTTGTAAATTGACTACTAAAGCTAGAGGATTACGCTAGAATTGGTAAATGTTTTGGTAGAATTGAACAGCGTTAGTAGGTTCATTGGCATTTCGTTCGGTTGGGCTTTTGCGGGAAGATCGAAATTTCTTACTCTAAACACATTTGAAACACACACACCTTAAGTTTGACGACTAGAATTGTGCTGAGATAACGCGAGAAATACATATATTTGATCTACAAGTTCAAGGATTGTGTTTTTAAAAACTCTACTAAGTAGCTTCAGTGCCGATCTCCACTAATTAACCTTAGGGGTAACCCAATAACAGGTAAGAAACTGCAGGCATGGCTGTATTGTTGCTGTTAAGCATTTCGTGTTGCATAAAATCGTTCCAAAAATAAATTCTTCAGACCACTTATCCGCTTGAGATCGACTTAGACCCAGTGAGTGCGCGTCGTTGGCTATAACGCATCGTTGTGGCTCTTCGATATGGTCGTCTCGATCTGATCGATCCGGCGAAACGATGGCATGTAGCTGGAACTGGCCTGTGTGACAATCGAATTGTTGGAGGAACTCTGAAAGTAAATCATTTGAACTTTCTAAATGTATTTAAAAAGTAATTGGAGATTTTATTATAATAAAGCGATCTTCAGGGAGATATGGCTTAGTCTTTTAATGTTATACTTCATTTGATCGTGACCTTTTTTAAACGTAGTACCACAAATATATCAAGAAAAGTGACTGTTGAAGCAACCGATTTCCAATAAGTTGCTAAAAGTTAATACAAGTCAAATATTATGTACCTTTTTCTGACGATAGGAACGTCCACGTACGCGGGTTGTATTCCGCCGAACAGGATTCACCGTGGTGGATTTCTGCGAGAGCCGGACCGAGCTGAAGGTGCTACCCCTGTGGCCACGACGGATTTGCGGCGATGGAGTACCCGTAGCTGCAAATAAGTATATTTAGTTTGGTTAACTGATAGCGATATTATCTCGTGGGAAACTTACGGGTGCCGGCGATGGCCGTGCTGCGCTTGCTGGCCTGCAGCATCCCGAAAACCACGGCACTGAAGGATCCGTGATGGGAGGTCTGCCGCTGGAGGTTCGGTGTTTGGGCTAAGGGGATTCCCGCTGGCAGTCGGACCGGAGAGATCAGCTGGCTCTCCGTAATGCCCTTGGGATGCACATAGAAGGTGGTCATCATGCCCTTTCCTTTCACATTGATTTCGCCACGTTTCTTGGGGATTAAGCAAAGTGTCAACAATAAATTAGTTACATTTTTTTAAAAATAAATATAGGTTTTAACTTAATTCACGACATATTTATTAATTTATACCCACCACACAAGTATATCCCCGGGAGCAGAGCAACTCAGCCGTATTTTCTGGCACCTGGACCCGCCAGTTCTCCCCTGTGGAATCCATTCTGGAGGCCACATTGACCGTGTTGCCCCAGATGTCGTAGACGGGCTTCCTGGCGCCGATCACACCGCTGACCAAGGGACCACTGCAGATGCCCACGCGCAACTGGAAGTTGTTAAAGGCATCCCCGTTGATCTCCTCCAGCTTCTGCTTCATGGCGAAGGCGAACTCGACCAGGTCGCACACGCTGTCCTCGGAGGTCTCGCCGCGAAGCCGCAGATGCTCGTGGTTTAATCCGGCGGCTGCCATGTAGGTGGCACCCACGGTTTTGATTTTCTCCACCGATGCGAAGCGCGGCTCCTCCAGCAATTCATCAAAGTCGCCTGGCGAAGTGATGTGTGCGCGGCACCATTAGACAGATGGAATCGCAAGGGCAATGGTATAACGTGTGATTGATTAACTCACAGATAATCTCGTTCAGAATACGGATGCAGGCCTTGCCGTTGTCGATGTCCTCCGAGTAGAAGTCCTGGAAGTTGGGAATGGAGGCGAACATCACGCCGCACAGATTGTGCATCTTGGAGTAGAGCTCGTCCGTGTGCTCGTCGGACAGGTAGTAGGCGGCCACGTGGTCCGGCAGGATGTTCTGCAATCGACGGGGTAATTAATGGCAAATAATTATCAGGAAAACGGCAGAGGCACGCAGCGAAATATTTTCAATGGTAATTACTTTGTACATTACCATATTTAAAAACAAAATATTTTAAAATGTATTTTGATCTTAGAAAACTTTTAAGGAAACGTAACTATTTTGGTTTATCTTAAACAAAAGTTATTAAAAAATGTTGTACAGATTTCTCACAGTGTAGCAGGGCGAATCTGTTACCTTAATTAATGTGTCATTAAGCGCCCGATTGGATTTCATGTTGGTCAGTTCACGCTCGGCCTGTTCCTTCCATATGAAGTCCAGACGGGAGGTCACCTGGGGGAATCGAGAAGAGTAATGAACCTGGAGGTCAGAGAGCAGGCCCCCTTCCCATTTGTCACCTACCTCTACCAGTCTAGCATGGTAGCAGACCATGACCAGGAACGATATCAGCAGTATTAGCATTTGGACGCCCAGGGGCATGCCCAGTCTGGAGAGATCGCCCAGACTGAAGCTTTCCCCGGAGCTGAACTTGAACATGATCAGGGTCGTGTAGAAGCCCACCATTCCCAGGGCCATCAGGGCCTTCACCAGGTAGTAGAGCTTTAAAGCGGTGGCCAGGGAGACCAGGCATAGCACCCAGGTGAACACCAGGTACTCCGGGTGGGCACACTCCCCCTCGAGATCCACGCTGGTTCGCATTCCCAACGAGTCTGCGTAGGTGAAGTTGCTCAAGGACACGCTGTGGCCGTTATTGGTGAGTGTGTAGGGACGATGGGACTGTTCGAAGTGCTCCAAAGGCGGCGTCAGGTTCAGGCTTAGGGCATTGGCCAGAGTGCTCCTCACCAGCTCGTCGGCAGGAGCACCGGTTATGTCCATCAGGGAGGTGGGGCCACCATTACCCATCACTCCGCCACTGGTCGGAGTGCTAATTGTGATATTATGATGGATGGTGGCCGAGAGATACACATTCAGCTTGTACTCCTTCTCCGCCAGGGAGGCGTTGCTGTACAGCGAAGTCATCCGGAGGAAGCGCGAGTGCTCGTCGACTGTGCCAATGTAGGTGGAGGAGGGACACAGGACCAGGCCGATGGCACTCAGCATGCACATGGACACGATGACCCCGCAGATGAAGAGCGTGCGACGCTGCCGTTGATGCACCAACTTGGCCGAGTTTGTCTTCAGGCAGCGGGGTAGACCTGTCCGAGAAAATAATTATTACTCATGGAATGTGGGCCTTTGGACAAGAAACTGTTTCTAACGATATTATAAATCAGTTTATTATATAAGGGGACTGCTGGAGCCCATGCACTTTTGCATCCTCCTTGGACACTATTACCCACCTGGGAACTCCTCGGCCATGACCAGGACGCAGCAGAAGGTGAGGACCACTGTGCCCACCGAGAGGCAAATAATGAGACGCGTGCAGCGCGGAATGATGATGACCTGGCACAGCACCATAAATATCCAAATGACAAACACACACAGCATGTTGGATCTGCGAGGAGGAGGCGGAGCAAACGGAGGACAGAAGCCGAGGCAGGAGGCAAAAATCAATTAGTGACAGTTCATTAATTAAGAGAGTCCCGTCTTTTGTTTGCTTTCCATTAGCCAACGCTGGCATACGCACCGGAACATATCCTCGCGCAACTGGCAGAACTTCTGCTCCTGGCTCTTGTCCTTGAACTTCAGCGTCCAGGGGTTGAGGTACTCGCGCCGGATTTCCTTGTTCGAGTTGATTTGGATGTTCTGCTCGATGAACTCGTCGATCTGAATGGTGGGAATGGAATTGGTTAGATCGCAGGCAGGCTGCATGCGGTGGGGAACATTACGTTTACCTCCTCATCCAGAACGGCCACGGACACGCGATGATCCTCCTTGGTGTCCACGAGAATGGAGTCGGCTCGGTTGAGTCCTTCCTCGGGGCTGTTCAACTGAAATATTCAAGGACTGAATGTCAAGTCTGTTTCCTGCCTTATCCAAGACTTAACGCTAAGCTAGAACTTGTAGGAAAATATCTTAAAATCCAATAAGTAATATGACCTACATTCTTGAATGGAATCTCTGGTATCCAGTCCGTGGTGGACTCATCCTCAATGATCAGGCCCTTGCTGTCGATGGCCTCCGATAGGTTTTGGATGCTGGAAGCTCCGTTTCTGGGCCGCAGCTGTTGCTCCAGCGGGGCCGACATCATGGCCGTAGGCGAGGACACTGTGGACAGTCCAGCCGGGCCTGTTCCAGTGCCACCGGCGCCACCGGCTCCTCCGATCCCGCCGCAGCCGTTTCGCAGGCGGCGACTGTCCATGGCCACGCCCTCGACGACATTGGGCAGCGAGTTGAGCGATATGTTCTTCTTTTGCTGCTGCTGCAGGAGCTGCGCCGGCTGCTGGGCGGGCACAGCAATGGTGGCCGCGTACTCCAAGCTGCGTCCGTCTATGCTGGCTCCATCGCCGCCCGTTGTGGTGACGCCGCCTATGCTGCCGCTGCCACTGGCCGATATTGACTTGGGTAGGGCGGCAGTGGGCGTGGCCGCGGAGGAGACGGCTGCGGTGGCCACACTACCGGCCAGGTGGGCGCTGCTGCGCGTGCCAAAGCGACGCTTGGGCCTGTGGTTGGGTTAAAGCAATTAAATGGTTAACAATTGTCGATTTGGCAGTTGCCTGCACTAAGAAAAATTTGTTTAAATTAAAGCTTACTGGTAAGAAATCATGTCGGAATACAAGGAGGGTAAATTAATTTAAATCCACAATTCCCGTTTTTTTCAAGCCAATAGAAACTTTGATAAATTTAAGTAAAAATTCCAAATGGATGGCCTAAACTCAGTGTACTTTCCACTTACCTCAATGGCTCCGTACGCTTGATGAGAAAGGTCTTGACGTTCAGCATTTTGAGGTGATTGTCTCGACTGCCGCCATTTCCCGGCTCCACCTCGTAGGCGTCGTTGAGGCACTTGAGCGTCGCCTCCGAAATGTGGACTCTCCTGCGGATTGAAGAGTGGTGGGGAGTATTAGCGAGGTGAGGAGTATTGGCCATAGACATTGGCCAGGCCCGGGCCAGGAGTTCCGAAATGTAGTTGGCGAAAATTAAATTCAAATATTTGCATACGTTTTCTATGAATGTGCGTGGTGATTTTCCTAAAACCATCGCAGCAACCTCCACAGTTTTCCGTTTCCCAATGATTTCCCCATTTGCCCGCCCATCTCTTTGTGTTTTTGTGGGCGTGGCCCGAATGGGCGTTGGGTCCTTCATAATTGGGTCTCCACCGGGGAACTGCTCCTTGGTGTTCCGAAATGTTTTTGCTCGTGCTGCCGCCCAGGCCACAATTACATCAAAGCATTTTGCATTAAATTGAGCTTTTCATTTCTGGGGCTTTTCATTTTGTTTCGGGTTCTGCGGTCGCTCGGATTTTCTCCATTTCCTTGCCTTGCCGTTTCTTTCTATTATTTGGTTTCTTGTGTCTAAACACGCCAAGCTAGCAAAATTGCCAAGCAATTGTTGTGCGAGCTGGTCGGGAGCCAGGCCCCAGGACCTTGGCACTGGATCAGGAGCAGGAGCAGGAGCAGGAGCAGTAGCGGGAGCTGCAGCCACAGGACCCGCAAATTGGCCAATTAAAACTGTGGCCTGCCTGGGATTTGCCACCGAAGTCAAAGTTATCCAGCTTACGGATAGTTTTACATTTTAATTTAAGATAGAACGAGGTGTGGCCTAGCTTACACTGAGAAAAAAAACAAGTTCTATAAGGGTATTGTAAGAAATCCAAATAAATGTTTGTAAAAAAATAGCAAAAGAATTTCCAGAATTTTTATAAACATTTTTAAAATATTTTTAACGAACTAGCAATACATTTCCCCTTATTTCTTCCACATATACTTGCAGAAGAATTTCAAAAATACAAACGAAATATTATTTTAGTGTATATTAACTAATTTTATGTTAAATTAATTAAGTAAATCTTGCGGTTGCTGGGTAGAAAATTCAATTATGACGCTCTTTGGCCTTCACATCTTTTGCATGATTATAATCAGCCTCCATGTGCATAAGGATTTCCCTTTCTAATGACTAATGCGCCGGTTTATTAGGGAAATAATCTTGTTGGCATTTAGGCCACTTTCACTTCCCCGCCTTCCTTCCGGTCTTGTATAGATTTGACAACTCATTCCGGATGCAAACGCACACACAGGAGCTGGCTTTGGTTCTCGGACGTGACTGTTTTACTTACCCGGGAATGCCGCCGGATTCCATGTGATTTGCAATGATAACATCGTTGGACCAGACGTCGAAATGCCACTTCTTGTTGCCCAGGACACCGCACATCACCGATCCGCTGTGGATGCCGATGCGCATGTTGAGGTCCACCTGCAATGGTAATGAGAAATCGTGACAAAGCGCGGTAAATACACTGATAATACACATACGAAAGCCAACTAAACACTTAAAGAATTTTAGGAATATTTCTATTACTTTATTACTTAAATAGTATTAAATTATTTCAGTTACTTAAGAATCACCGTAACCTTTCCCTTTAATATGCACAGTTCTTGGCACCTCACCTGGGAAAAGTTCAAAAGCACAGACCGGAAAATGTCCGCTGTCAGTCAGTTGGGAGTCAGTCAATAGTCAAAATGCCGCAGCAATTAAGTCGCCGGCCCAATTATGCGACTGCAGGCCGCATAAATCCCGGTAAACGAATATGGGATTCCCCGGTTTCTGCGGCAAGCTTCTGCCCCTGCCTTGCCCTGCTCCCTGAATAAAAAATCAATTAAATTCCAGCGGCACTTTGTCGTATGAAAATTTAACTCTGGCCGCTGCTTTTCGGCGACTGTTGCTGTTGCCTTTTGCTCTGTTGAGATTTGCATACAAATGAATTGTCAACACGTCCACTGCCTTCTATAGCTACCACTATATATATATCTGTGGGATTTCCACTGGCCAGAGTCACGGCACAGGACATTGTGCAATGAAAATTCAACGAAAACGAAAGCCTCCTTCCAAATAAACGAATGCAAAGCAGCCGAATTCAGAAAAATGGGTATTACATTTTTCAAACGTCCTTCACTTGCAGAAAAGTGAGAAAAAGCCTCAACAGATGTCAGTGGGGCTTAGTGGCGGCGCACAGTAGCGCCTTTTCTCATTTAGCGTTGCAAAAATCATAACTTTTGAACCAA
>JAEIII010023038.1:0-23704 GCA_018905755.1 Drosophila ohnishii | reverse complement strand
TTAAAGAAAGTGCAGAGAAAGCGGCGACAGGGAGAAAGCCGCAAAAACAGTTTTATTGTTATCATGTAAACGAATTGTTGCCTAACAAACTGGGCCAATTTCTGCCGAAATCTTTGACAACTTTCGCCAGATATATGTACTATATGTATGCCTGGCTGTCGATTCGGGTCCTCCTGCTGGGACAATATCAATTTGCGAGACAATGAATCGGAGTTTTTCCCTCGTTAGGTTTGCCAGAGAAAATGCATCTGATTGCACCATACTTCATTGGCTACTTGTTCACTTGCTATTCGATTTTCTTTGGCTCCCCCGCCCTCCTCTACTGTGCAGGGGTTTTGGCACACACTGATTTCGGTTTTGAATTCTCCTTTTTGCCGTTTTACCCCCCGTTGAACTTTGTTTTATTGACTTTGTGGTGGAAAAAACTGCATACGCAAACTGGAATGACAAATTGCTAAATAAGTTAAATGACAAAAAAAAAAAAGGGGGGGAAATCGGAACTTTTGCCAACCTCCCCTTGTGGTTCACACGTAATTGTATCAACATGTGAGTTGGAAGAGTGGGACATCCGCTTTTGTGCTTTTTAATAGGATCCGAGTGAGGGGATTCCCTTTTGTGCTTTTAATGGCGCTCATTATGGTGCACTTTTTGCCAGTGGTCTTTGTTTGGAGTATTGGCAAATTTGATTTAAATTAGTTTAGTTTGATTGGAGCGGCTGTGTGCGCCTGGCAATTTCATCAAATATTCAAATTAGTTGCACAATTTTTGTTTGACTCTGTAATGCAGCATCCGGCAGGGCCTCCCATTGAGTATTTGTGCTGCATTTTATGCCATTTAACCGCAAATTGTAATTAAAAGCGTATTAGTTGTGCAGACTGCACACTGTAAATGGTTCAATCAGTCACGTTTTGGGCTTTGTCGAGGGACTTCTCCCACGAGCTTATCTCAACGGAAGGTACGGTGAAATTGTCAACGGATTTGACATAATAAAATAATTAAACTAGGTATTAATTTCAATTTAAGCCAAAGCTGTTAGTATTTTTAGATAGATTTATAGGATTTATAACATTTTAGGTATAATAATATATATATTCTATTTTATTTCCCTTGAACGTAATAATACCTCCTGTAAGTATCTGATTAAACCGATTGTGCTTCCCCAAGATCACAGCTGAGAGACTCAACTACCTGAACTTAGTTCATCCTTGATTGCTCCAACTGCACTTATAGCTTTAGGACCTTTAGTCCTGTCGACAAGCCAGGAATCTTGTCATCTGCCTCGTCCTAGATTTAATGAAACCAAATAGTTTCAGTCATTTAATATGCATTGATATATAATAGTTTCGTGTGTTTGTATTCACTTTGCTGCCTTCAAGTGCAAATGTCTGCAGTTAACGTGCTGAGTAAATATTTTGCATATTCCCATACATTTCCGCCCATGACGTTCATGAGCTAATTGCGTATACGCAGCGTGTGCTGAGGATACTTGAGAAGCCATCCCTTTGTGGGGGATGAGCAGGAAAATAATTAGACACTCAGCATTATTTGTGGGCCATCAAATTTAATTTAGTGCTGGCAAAAGGTCAGGCCTTGCTATTGCCTATGACCACGCCTCCAATCAGAAGGACATCCGCCCTAAGCCCAAACACACACATGAATGATAAGGCAGGAGAAATAAACAGAAACACAGGCCAAGTGGATCCGGGGGCTGTTAATTCTCATCACGTTTAATGTAATGGCAGCACGTTAACTTTGAAGCGCAAAATTGGAATTCAATATGTTTGCCGGCATATAAAATGTGCGCTGGTCCCCGCCCCACCTCCTTGTGGGGCAAACTTTTTCCCTTGGCTTCTGCTAGGCAAAGTGAAAGTCCCTTGAATTATGGGGGCTGACTTGCTGTCTGACTGTCTGGCTCTCTGGCTCTCTGGCTGTGTGAAAAGCCCAAGAAAACCAAATGCCAACTTTTACTTTTGCGCTGACTTATTCCAGCCTGTAGATTATTATAATGAATATTTAATATAACTTTCTCCATGCTGTCGGGCTGTCTTTTATTTTTCCCCGGGAAAATTTAATAATTGAAATCAAAATTGGATTTTTTTTCTGCATTTTTTCTTCGCTGCTCTCTTGGCAGGGTTCGAGGATATGCCACTTGTGGCCCTGTTGGCCTTGCCATTAATTGAGTTATTCAAATTGGTTTTTTGCTTGTTGGGGGCAGCACGCAAAAGTCCTCGTCGCGGAGCGTTTTAATTGTTTCATTTTGGGGCTAAATCCGAATGAAAGTGTGTGCATGCACAGGGAGAAAAGATATGAGCTTCATCTTATGAAAATAAAAAAATATTTTGTTTTATATTTTTAAACCAAAAAATTTTTCTAAAGTTATAATAACTGAATTGTATTTCACGTTACATGAATAAATAAAAAGCCTGTAAATAATTTTTAATTGTATTCTTTATTTATGAGCAATAATTTTTGTTTGTGTGGCGGGACTGCAATTAAATCTCTCACGACTTTCGCCGACTTTATGACCGCCATTAAGTCCAGTCCGGTGGCGCTGCTCATCTGAATTTAACCACTTGGACAGATGCAGTAGTTGGCCAGTGTCCAGGATCAGGATCGGGACCAGGAGCCTGCAAGTGACGCGGTGGAACCCTTCAATGCCGCACCGCTGACAGTATCAATTGTCGCCGGCCGGAATCGCGTGCCCGGCACATTATAATAAGTTCACTTACACATCCCGGCCAGACAGCATTATTCATGCCGTCGTGGCGTAATTACATTCTGAATTGCTTTTATGGCCGAGAGCACGACCTTTCGGTGCGCTTTCCGTGCTGTGCCGCGTCCTGTGTGTCCTGTCGTGTCGCCCCGTTCCGCTTTGGCTCCTTAACGGTCTGTTAGGCCGTTTTGTTAATGACAAATGAAAACATTTTCCTGACATCTTGCGTGGGCAGCTGAAACCAGAGCGGGCCAACTGCGCCCCGCACTTGTTCGCCACTACAATTGCGTTTAATTAACATTCTCTGATGTGCCAACAGCGGGTAACTTCCTTGTCCGGGTGGAAACTCACATTTTTAATACGATTCTCCCTTGAATTTTTCGTGTTTAGCGCGGGAATGGACTATCCTTGCCCGCCGGCCACTGGGTTCTCATTTTTTCGCTTTTGCTTTGCTTTCATTATGTGGAACATTTCCGCTTTGGCGTTATTATTTCGTAATATTTTTTAGAAATTACATTTTGGGCGAGCAATTATATAAGCATAAATTGGAAGAACATGACACAACATTTTCTGGAAGGAGAAATTAGGAAGATTAAAGTGTGCCAAAGTATTTGGTTTAATGTTATTTTAAATGGTTTTTATGAAGGTTAGTGCTTATGATTTAAAATATGTACATCAAATTATATATATTGTAAAAAATTCTTGTAAAAATACAACTCTGTCCTGGGCTATCCATACTTAATTATTGTTTACTTCACGCCTCTGCCCAAATTGTTTTATTCATTAATTCCTGTTTCCCTTTCGGTCCCTTCGATTGCTCAAATTTCTTGGCAAGTGCTTCAACATTTTTAAATATTTCATGGCTCCCTTTCAAAGAGCTTTTCCCTGCTTCGCCCCCCGTAGGCACAAATATTGACCTTCTTAATTAATTGGTTTTTGCTTAAAGAATCAGTCCCACACCCAAGTTGACCTTTTTGCGAGGAGGCTGCAAGCCGGCGGCTCAAAGCTGAAGGCTGTCGGATGTCGGCTTCCTGAGGGGCTAATTAAATATTTAAATATGTGAAACACACGCGCCTGCCAAAGTACGAAGAAAAAATAAAAACCAGGAATAACAGAGGCAAACGGAAACAAAAATATTTTTGCAGTTTTTATGCGCCCACAATTTCGGTAAATATTGGTGAACAAACCAATCCCACAGACAACACACACTCCCGAAAGCCAGGGCAAATGAAATTATACACGAAATGGCCGGCTCTCGGAGCCAAGTACTTTATTTAAATTTATTTATTTTGCATTTCTCTGATTCCGGTATATTTTTTTTACTTTTCGAAATAATAACAAAATCAATAAATGCGCCACAGCGGCGTCTTGTCAATAAACCGAATTCGCCACTTGCCCCACTCGCACAAAGCCACAATTGTCGTCGATTTATCTTGATTGTGTTAAGGTCCTGGCCACAATAAAGTGTCTCTGGAAAATCCTGGAAAAAGTGGTCTTCTGGGAAAATCATGATCAAAATCGATGGCTGCGAATTGCTGGATCCCCTATTCTATGGGGAATTGTCCCATTGTCAAGTGGGCTTAGGTCAAAGCCTATGGGCCCATTATAAAATGCGTTTTGAATATGGCCAGAGTGGCTAATGATTAGATTGTTGGGCAGGCTTTTAGCACGACGACTGAATGGCATCACTTAGGCCAAACGACTGTAATTGACCTTGAGTCTAGTGTATATGGAATATAGCACTGGTAAGTGCTGATTGAATCCGATTGATATAAAGTGCCCGGCAACATATTCAAATGGGGGAATCAAGTGGCCGCGAGGGGAAAATAAATTTCCACAATGCCGAAAGCAACGAGAGCAATCAGCCTAAAATGTTGACAATGATATTAAATTGAAATTTCACTGTATACTTTGCTATTCTTTGATATATATGTATTCCAATTATATATGTTACGAATTATCTGTAGAGTAAAATATATTTGTAACAACTAAATACAATAGTCTATATTAGGACCTGCCAATTTTGGATAATATTAGATTATAAATTCCCATTCAATCATTATTAAAAAAATAATACTTTAAACTTAGAAATCATCAACATTTACACCTTTTTGGCAAGCTAATTAAGTTAGTTAACTGAATTCGTGTTTGGCCCTCTTTGCATAATTGCCAAAACTTTCCCATCCGCACTGCGAAAACTTTCATTCAATTCCTATGCATACCCGTATTTTTAAATTTAAATACCGACCCAACGCTTACATAACCAGGAGAAACACAACTGAGCCGCCGACGACGACGCTGACGACTACAACTATTTTATGCATTTTTCACAATTACCCATACGCACCGTGTGACCGGTCGGGTCATTACTTCGCCTCGCCTTGTGACTTTTGGGGGCGCAGCCAACTGGGGATATAGGGTGCACAGAGGTGAAGGCTGCTGGCTGGCCTGGATACACGAATAATTTTCATAAGCTACAAAATTTATGCTAAAATAAGCGCCACATAAAATGCAAATAGTTATTATTACACTTTTTCTTGCTCGGCCAGGCAGCAGCAACAACCACCGCCAGCGCCACTGCCTCTCGGCTTACCAGCCTCGAGATTCGCTCCGTTTCACTGCGTTCGTCATAATTAAGTTATGCCAGCGAACAGGTAACCACCACCAAGGACAAGGTGGTGAAAAGTAGTGAAAGCAAGGATGCTAATGTCTGCATTACAACCTTAGTGTACTCTTTTAAAAGAATATATATTTTTTTTTAAGAAGTTTGTATTTTTGTCTGAATAAAAATTAAATTAATGATACATACTTATTTGAGACAGAATTTAGCAAGAATAAATAGAAAGTAAATTTCCTTTACATTTTGGTCCTTCGAGCCGGATAGACGAGTTTAAAATACTCAAATCATATATTAAATTTTTCTAATTGATTTAACATTTCTTAATACATTTGCCATAAAATAAACTAATTTCACATTAAACAAAATGAATATAAAATTAAAAACGCTACAAACATCTAATAAAAGCCATTATACCCTGCATTATGTCAGAACGAAGAGGAAACCCTGAGTGAGCCATAGTTCATTGCATGCTACATATTTTTCGGGCTTTTTTGGGCTGTTGTGTTCAACATGAGATTATGTTGATACTTATGTTAATGACGCTCTTGCCATATATCTGGCTTGTATATCTAGGAATCGGGTCTTCGGCCTTAATGGTTAATGGTAATCATAATACCTTGTCCCCCGGACCCCTCCGCTGTCTTGGACCACGTCCCCCCTTCCTTGGGTTGGAAAATAATGAACACTGCCTCTGTGTATTAATTACTGCTATAATTCACAAGGACCAGGGCAACTGTTACTGCGCCGGAATTCGTATCCCGTCCCCCTGCTTATCGCGTGTGTTTGGCGCAATCATTTGCGCAGTTCGTTCGCCTCGTTCGGCGTACAATTTATTATTTGTCATCTGTTATTATGTCATTAAGCGCCCATTTTTTATTGGCCTGCTCTCGTTTTTAATTATCATTTGATCAATTTTTTCGCACCGCCAACTTCCAAGGACTGTCCGCCGTAGCCGTACATGTGTATGATGTGTATTTTAATGTCATTCTGTTTTACATGGCAATTAACTTGTAGCTGGCCATAATTGAGGCCAAGGGTTTGCACTATATCCTGAGTCTGAGTTGTACCTGGCCTTATTTTTATTGATTTTAAGCTTTCGAATAGCGAGTAAAATATATTTTGCTTTTTTAATTGATTAAAATAGAATGTAACTTAAAATATAGTAGCAATATTTTTAAATGTTTTTGCAGCCTCTTTCATAGTTTATATATTTTTGCAGAGTTTAAACGTTTTTCCATTCAAGATCTGAATAAACAAATCGAATACTTTGCCAGAATTGACAGCATTTTGTGCAAAGGCAATGGGCAAATAAATCCATCCGGGACAATTTGTTAAGTATTACTGGCCGGGCAGTGGAAATCCCCATCGCCTGATTCACTTGCAACTCACATACTGCAAATATCGGTTATACATTTTTTAATTTCTACCCCTTGTTTGCTTAACAATTTTTTCTTGTTATTCCATTATTTACTCTACGTGGATTAAACTTCACTCTCTGTGCGGGGTAGACCCCCGAGTCACAAGCGAATGTCGCAGCATATGAATAAATTAAAATTTCAATAAAACTTATCGGCAAACAAAAAAAAGCTAACAGAATACAAAAAGCAAATGTGCGCATTGGAATTAAATTCAGCAAATTAAAGCGATTTAACCTCCGAGTGCCCGTTTACAGTCAGGGCAAAAGGGTTTCGGGTTAATCAAATGACAGTAATGCGACCATAATCAAGTTCGGTTCTGTCCGGGGTGATGATACTACGTTAATTATAGACCGGAAAAGTGGGCTGATGAAAATCGAATCGAATGCTGTAAATGTTTCACTTGCGGCTGCCACAAAGGTTGTTTACAATTTAATAATATGTCGCGGAATGCACTGATTGATGCGCTTAAATTGAATTTTTCAAGACCGTGTATATGTAATGTACGTTTTATGCTTTCAATTAAAAGCATCTCATGAGCTTCAATTTTCCACTGAATTTCACAATCTGTCAAATTGATTTTCCCTTAATGAAATTCATCAATATTCATTAATGCAAATTGGATTTCTTGGAAGTTTATCGAGAGTTCTGTAATTAAATATGTACACAAAGAGTAGCATTTTTTTCGGTGCCCAGGTTATGTAGTTTCCAAATAAACATGTTATCATGCCAACGGAAGCTTACTATAATTTTAATATTGCATGTCTGGGTGGCTTCATTTTTGGCACTTTTTTGTTTGGCCAAGTCGGCGAGGCCTGCTTTAAGCCCGCAAATAAATCAAAGGCAGTTTACTCTTTTTTGGCTGGGTTTTTAATGGCCACAAATCACGGTCTGGCCAGGGCCTGTGTTTGTGTCTTCTGCTCGATAAGGAAGCATTAACATCGCCTGATTCTCCTCAACCATGCCCGACCTTGGAGGTCGCTCGTAAAGTATGATAAGTGACCCCAAAATGGCTTCATTTTGTTGGCTGCCTTCCGCTCTGCATTTAGAGCACAAAATGAGGCAATGAAATATTCATTTTCATATTGTCCATGGAAACGGTTGCATTGTAAAATAGAACAAAGCCATCAGCTGTACGAATTGGATTATCATAAACATATTTCATATTTGTTTGGAGACTGCAAACCAGAAGCAAATAAAGAACAAATTATAACACAGCTTAGACTGGCATTTACACAGTTGTAAATTGAGAAATATGGAAAAATTCTTTGTTCAAGATAAAATTAATATATTTCTTGCATGTACTTTAATTATTTATCAGCTGCAAGAAAATAACTTTCATGGAGTTTTGCATTGTGCCACCCCCTTTGTTTCTCCTATAAAGAAGGACCCTCGCAATATCTTATTATCCTCAACATTTTTCCTTAGTGCCTCAGTCCAAGGGGGATAAATAAAAATAAGTCTGATCAGCGCAAATTGTCAGCCAGCCAAAGGCGATGGCCCGGGCTCAATCAGTTCTGACTGTCAAATTTGTTCCTCCAATTACCATAATAATGCCAGTGGGCGACAGCGGGTGGTAGTGGCAGCAGTCAAGGCTCCGGCACTGAGCAAATCAAGCGATGTCGTTTATTACAAGTGCGAGAACTTAATTAAAACGCCAAAACAAAGGAGGGCGGAAGGACCTGCGCGGAGAAAGGAGAAATGTAGGGGGTGATGGTGGCTCGGGCACATCAACTATGCACAATGGCAAAGTGAAAGTGATTGCCATGGCTGGCGGGTTGTGTTGCTGTGCTGGTCTTGGTCCTGGTCGCTGCTCCAAGGACTTCCGCACTTCAAAGCGGATGGAACCGAGGGTCGGGGGCCAGCAGATTCCGCTTGACTTTTATGATTGCCGCTCGACTAGCTGGAATGGAATGGTAATGGCAAGTTGCTGCCGTCTTTTCACGCAATTTCAAATCCCAACTCAATTTGAGTAATTTTGCAGTTGAATCCTTTTGCTACGCTGTGGTTGCCACCAATACACGCAGTATGGTGACTCTTTATAGTAGGTGGTATTAAATTTTTTTGTGAATTTTTAATTTAAGAAATAAGAATATTCTATACAAAAGATTGAAGATTATAAATAACAAAGTTTTAGAAAACATTACAAGATTAATATAAGAATTTTCTCACTATGATATGATGGCTAGACTAAAGCTACTTTAACTGTAAAATTAGTTAGTCTTATTTGTAAGAAATATTGATTATTAAGGTAAAAGTTCTACATAGATCGATGCACCTTAATGTTAATACAGCGAAGCCGAGTAAGTGTCCTCCGTATATGGCTCTCTGCGTGTCCATGTGGCTGTCCAAGTGCCCAATATCCCTGTTAACCATTATCGTCAGCGCCCCAACTTAACATCTCCATCCCTTTCCTTCCGTTGCCAGTCGCCTCTCTTTCTAGTTGCCACCATCAAATGATGTCTTCTCTCTCTCCGACATAGTCGTCGCCATTCATTGTCCAAAGTTACATGACGCAAGTTGCTGGCTTTTGGTTATTGGTAGTCGCTGGCTGGCATTGTTGTTGTTGCTTTGTTAATTTAGTTCCCAAAACCGCACGCACACTCTGGCACTGCCAGCCCAACACCCACACACACACATACAGAATGTTTTTGGCGAACGCATTTGGAGCATTTGCTTCATTTACTGCGTCGTTTGCCGCATTTTAATTGCTTCTGCTCACATCACACGACCACAGTGGTGATTGCCTGCCGCGAACTAATGGCTCTATTCGAATTAACGCGTAAGTGTCTCTAGTGTTTCAAGGTTTCTATTAGCCAGCATTAGTACTAGATGTAGATGCAATGATTTGTGTAAGCCTAAACTCCTGCATTTCGAGGTCAATGCTTTCTGTTCCCAAGTTAACTTTCAAAATTTTATTGATATCCGATCAATGGTTAGGGTTTCACTGTATTCCAAAGAGCCAAAGGACGCGGCGCAATTGTCGCTGCTCCTGCTTCTTTCTTTTTGTTCTCTTTCCGGCGGACACTCCACACATGCAGGGAAAAGTTTGTCAATCCGCCATTTGAATGCGCGACATCATCGGAATGGCATCCGTTTCCTGTCCCCTTGGCACTCCTGAGACCCTTGGCCGCTTCTGTTTGACGCATAAACCCGAACGCCATTAAACGAAATGAGTTTCAGACGAAATTATCCTTGTGGCCACGGCGGATGTGTGGGAAATAAGGGGAAAATCGGGACTCAGGCCTTTCTCACGGGACACAGTAGTTCAATTCTAATGTGTAATGATCGCTTTCTAGTGCACTGACTCGTTTGTATCTGTGGCCCAGATTGTTTCATAACTCACTTAGCTGTTGGCAGCCGGTAAACTTTCATTAACTTTTCCAGTAAATCAAATCAAATGGCTAACTGCACCGAAAGCAGGCCAACCTTTTCAACTCTTCCAACCTTAATCTGCAACGCTTCGCCGTACGGCACTTGGCTCGCCAAGTGGCATTAAAACAAATTACAAGTAATTAAAGCTTACTTTTTAGTGAAAACAGGGGAAGGTAGTGTGCTTTTTGGGAAAATAAAACTGAGGTGACTGGAAAATTTTTGACTTTTGGGTAATATTTTATAAAATTTAAGTTTACCAATTTTTAAACTGAGAAGTTTACTTGAGAATATGGGTAAAAATTATATTAAACTTGATGCTTTTCTTGAAATATTTCAAAATTAGTCCCAAGCCATTCTTTCGTATTATTTTTAGGCAAAAATTAACTTTAAAATCCACCAACGAAGTCAATGCACTCCAATCCTGATCCCCTACAACCTAGACGAAATTACTTTCTTCATTTTCTCTAGCTGAAGCCCAAAAAAAAGTCTGAGAAGTAATTGAGGCGATGCTGAAAGCTCTTCAAGTTTGTAGCACAAAAAATAATAAACGAATATATGCATGAATAAAAGTTGCAAGGTATGCATAGCCTTGAAAATTAATGAAAACTTTGAGCTCGGAGGAGGGAAACCTCGCAGGCTCCCTCTCGTTTTCCCCCTTCCCAATGGAGAGCCCTGGACCATCCTTGGCCCGCGGTTGTTCCTTGATTGTTTACGTGGCCCTCGCTTTGATTTATTGCATTTATCGATAACAAACAGCAACAACAATGCTCACTTGATAAATGATAAAAGTTTTTATTTTTTCACTGGTTGTTTTTGTTTATGGTAATTAAAAAAATAGGTAAACGCCGCTCCATCCCCCCCAGCTTTCCCGGGCCTGTCTGTTTGTTTTTGTTTATGGCTCAGCTGAATGTGCTGACAGTCGAGATTATTGACTCTTTGGGCGCGTGCTGCGGCCAATGTGAAAATTAAACTGGTCACAGGAAGGGGGGTGACGGAATAATGGCAATTCACAGATAATGCGGAAGGGGGGGATTGGAAATTGTTGTTAAAAGTTTGGGCTTAATGAAAGATTACTCGGCATAATGCGCGTAAATAATGAATGATGGCCCAGCGAAGGGTTGGCCTCGGGGCGTGACAGAACGCTTTAAAGTGTGTTCTCAACTCGAATCCGATGTACAAAATAATGATATCAGTAAGTCAATCTTTAATTGGTATAGTTATCAGCGAACTGGTGTTGAAATCCGATTAATTATGATCCGTGTTTATGGGTGCTATTAAAATAAATCGCTATTAATTTGTAATTAAATCAGAATACTTGAGATAAATATGTCTGAAAGGTAAATACGTTAACAGTTAAGATAGCTGTTTTTGAATAAATTATTTGATAAGCTTTTCCTAGTGAATCTTCACATCAAAAGTTAAAATTCGTTCATAAATTCCACAGAATACACCATTAATCATAATGTAATTTCATGTCTCATTCAAAATCCCCCCATTCCCCATCTAATTTCCAAGGAAAAATGCTTTCCTATCCCCCTCAATTTCTTTCCTCAGATTCTCCCTTTTTCAACTTCATCTGGATATTTGTTCAGCCATAACAAATATCTCGATGTCTGTGTATACTTTGGAAATTATCACTTAATACTCTGCAGCTGCTGTCGCTGCTCTCGTCATCATTGCATCGGAACGGACTTTGTGAGAAATATGCAATTTTCACGATTATATAACTGAAATCCAACTTGAATGCGGCTGTCATAGCTATTGCCTTGGGTCATCAATTTTCGGTGAGTGGGGAGGCGATGAGCCCAAAGAAATTCGAATTTTAAATGAGCCATGAGCCCAGAAATCCAAACGAATTTGTATGATATTGATCTAATGATAGCCAGCAAGAAAAATGCCAGATTTAGGCCAGACACTGAGAGGAACATCTATTCATCTTCAATTCTATTTAATGGATGAAGTAATAAAAAAGCTGATTTAGTTTTTTAAAAATATTTAAACTAAATAAAAAACTTGTGTTTAGTTATCTCTGTACGAAGCCAAGCTTTATAACCATTTATTACCATTTTAAAATACCCTCAAATGAAATTATTTGAATTAAATTTTAATTAAATTACTTTCCCTTTAATCTTTTGAAGACTTCTGCTTGTTAGTTTTTAAGTAGGAAAAGTGAATTAGTTTCCCAACAAGGTATAAAAAGTTATTGAAAAATATCTCAAGCTTTGAAAGTCGTAATAAAATCTTTTCTTCAATTAATTGAAATTTATTCGATTTTGCAACTTGGGAGTTAACTTTTGCAAATTGCATTTCCTTGGTGTACAGGCCATTAGCTATGCACAAGTGTGTGGGCGTTGGCGGATCGGACCACGCCCCATTTGGTCATCTGTATTCGCACGTTAACAGGCAAAAGCAATTACAAGTTTTGTATGGGTGCGTGTAATCTATTATTCCGCTGAAAGTGGTAATTCCGGTCAGTAAATAACACGCACGCCTTCGCCAATGCCAGCCAGGACTCGAAGGATATCCCCGTGTGCGGATCCTGTGTGTCGATTGGATTTTAAGCCACCGAAAACAGACAACAGCCATCGGACAGCAGACAGCGGACAACAGACGCCGCACAACGGACAACGAGCAAGAAATGAAGGCCCAAAGCTCAACCGTCTATAATTCCTGGGTAAAAGCCCATAAATCCATGGCGCCGCTGCTTACGTATGCGCCATTTCACACCGTTACCGTTAGACACACACACGCACACTCACGCACGCAGGCGAGCAGGCACACGTACATACATCCACATTTACATATGCGCTTAAGCTCGAACTATTGCCAGTTATCGGTAAAAATGGCATACGCCTTTCAGCAAAATTGCTTTCCGCCTCTTTTTTCCATCTCGTCCAGCCGCGTCCTTGTGGCAGTCCCTACTTTTTTCGATCCTTCCTTTATAAATATTAAATTTTACTGCAGCTTAAAAACATCCGCCCCCTCTCTGGGTTTTAATCTGCTTTGCTGGCGAAAATATTCAACAAGATTTTACTGATTGATTAATTTGTGGCACAATGATGAGTAGAGCGTGCTTTTTAAATTTGAATTTTAATTAAAACAGCAGCGCAGCAAGCAATTTATATTTGTTATTTAACCCTGGCGATATCAATAGTTGAGACAATCTGAAAAAAAAGGTTCTGCACTAATGTCATGGCAACACAAAAAATATGTTATTGGTTATTCGGAGATTTTAATAAAGCATTTTATCAAGTATTTTATGAATTTATATTGCATTTTATTTAGGCTAAATAAACATTTTTTGCTCGCATTATTTCATTATCGCCATGAATGTCAATTAATGATGGAACCTTGGGTGATGCGTAAGCCATTTTTCCGAGGCTTTAAAACACATCTGATGCTTGCCGGACATCATTTTAAGCTCCCTGTTCGCCCGGCAAAAGGATTAACAATAAATAACTATAATCAGGAGCACACAAAGAGGCCACGTTAACAGTTTTGACAGTTTTCAATTTCGGTGGCCGCACAAATTAAAAACGCTCTGACAACAGGGCCGCCGACAAAAGACCAAAAGACGCCATCTGAGACTGCCACACAAACAGTGGCAAACGGGGCATGGGGCTAGTATATTTGTCAAGTTTTGTGTTGCATGAAAAGGCGAAAAAGAAAAACTGCTGTCTGGCATTGGCATTGGGTTTTTGGGGTCTCGGGGTCTCTGGCCAAAATCGAACGGGGAGCCGCCGGGGGTCAGAAGGTCGCACAAAGGAGGAAAGCTCTTTTGCCTATTCGTGCGTTTTGTTTGTTTATTTGCCGGCTTGTCTCTGTTTGCTGTCATTGTACACCGGAGAAAAAATAAATATATTTAAGTAAATGACTTGACTGGACATTGCCAAATAATTTAAACTTATTTGTTAATTTAATTAATTATTAATTGTTTTCTGTCTCGGCATACAATATATTTAAAAGCATACCCCAAGGACTTTATAAAAATACTTTCTTTAGATTTTTTGGAATTTACTTTCGTTAATTCATCCTGTTAATTTTTCTACTATCCCTTTTTTAATATCTTTTCACCTACGATTTCTCCCTCTGATAGTTCTGGCCGCTGATTAGAATCTCCCAGGCACAGATACAGATACAAGCTACAGATACACCCCCTTACACAGATACAAATATGGAGGTGTGCGCTCCATAAAAGTAAAAACGAAATGGCAAAACACATAAATACGTTTATACACAAACATATATTTTGCTTTTATTGTTATTTAATATTTCTGGCGTTTGGCGAAAATGTAGTTGTTCCCTCGCACATGCACACACTTCTGTTTATTTATTTATTTATTTTCCCTTTTTTTCTTTTTGAAACCGCAATTGTAATACGTATTTGCTTCTTTTTGCTTTCCTTATTTTTTTTGCTTACAGCTGCCGTCTGAGTGTCTGACAGAGCCAACGAACAAGCGAATATTTCGCGACATTATCTGGCACGCATGTGTCAACTGCCGACGACTCAGACACCCACACACAGACACATCCATTACACACACTCCTTGGCACACGTACACACACACACAGCGCAAAAAGGTACAATAATAAAAACCAATAAAAGTGACAAATAAAAAGATTTATGTGATTTATATGTATGTTTGCTTGTTGGTGAGTGAGTGAGCAACTTATTTTCCTCTACTTTAACATGATTTTATTTTTTGTGAGTTTTTTAGTACCCTTTATTTGTTGGGGTATACCTGTAATAGAACATTAGATTCATCATTAAACTTATTTTTAATAAATCTATTAAGAATAACTAAGAAAGAAATCTTTGACCACAAAAATACTCTATTTTTAAAAGTATTTCTGTATCAAAGCATTTAATTATTATAAAGGCAAGCATTTTATTTATTTTTTATTGTGAGAGAGTATATCAACTTCGATCTCATAACATTTGTAAACACTTTTCCTTGGAGTTTTCCTTTTCAGGCCTGCTGTCACGCCTGTGAGTCTGTGACCCAAAGCCAGACGGATGCAGACTTGGAACCACCGACTGAAGGTGGCCCAATAACAATTCGTTTCCCTTTCATTTACATATGAAATGTATAGGAAAACAAAAAACAACACATTTAATTGTCTGTGTGATTTATGCATTATACAATATTTGGCCACACGAACGTAATGCAAGGAGGGAGTGTATATTTTGGGAATTCCACCTAAAGAGTTGCCAAGGCCTAGATGTGTGATCTGTGATAGGCGAAAAGCCCCGCCAAAAAACCAAAGAACAGGAAAATTAAATGGAAATATAAATGGAAATGGAAATAAAGCAAACGTTGCTCTAGGAGCCGCAGCGCTGAAAAACAAAACATTATGCAAATGCGATTATATAGCATACTATACTGCTTGGAAAGGTGAGTGAGGTGAGGTGAGGTGAGGTGAGGTAAGTGTGGAGGCCGAGTGGACGGGTTGGGTAATAAGTTTTCTAGGCCAGACAGGAAGGACCTGATTGGCTAAGAAAGCTGTCCAGAGAGCTGGCCACATCGGAAGAGATAAGCCGAGCTCAACAGGAAGGAAGCTCTAAAGGAGGCCACACCCAGCCGGAGATAAAAGTGAAAAGAGGACAACTTAAAAATTTAATTTTCCACTTCAACTCATGCAGCTCGAACTTTAAGGTACTCGAACCGTAGAAAGTTCACGCCCCTTGGATTCGGTCCAACACTCGGCATCAATATCAATTTACTCTCTCGTGTTACGATGCGATGCGATGCGATGCCAGGAATTGTCATTAGGAAATTTGTTTATTTTTCATTTTCTGGGGGAAAGCAAATACAAACAGGGGAAGCACACCAAGAAGACAACAGCAGAAAAGAAAAACGATGCCGCCATCGATTTTCATTCGTTAAATGGAACAAAAACTGTGGAAAATGGGGTGCCTCCACCAAAGTAAGTGTAACTTAAAACTGTGTTTAAGAAAAAGGAAATTATAAACTAATTGGAGGAAGTAATTGTAGTTAAGTTTACAAGCCAAAATAATATTACCACATTTAAAACATTCAAGTCGTTTACAAAACTATATTTATATATTTCAATTAAGTTTACACTTAATTTAAAAAACCTATTTATAAATACATATAAATTGTCAAGGTTAAAAATTTGTAATTTTAAAAGTGAGTACCCTTCGTGCTTTTTTTCTAGCAAGCCGTGATAGTTGACATATTTCGTCGTACTATTTTTCTTGCTTTTATTTCAAAGGAAGTAGCCAATAAACACGCACACATTCACGCAAGGACCTTGGCAGGAGCTTGCGGTACAGTTGCGATCACTTGTCGCTTGTCATTACGGCAAGCGGAAGCGGAAGCGCCTTTTCAATGCTTGTACACTTATATTTGCGCGAATATATATTATTTATAAGAAAATAAGCTGATTGAAATACTCTTAAAAATAGCAAAATATTTATGCTTGTCAAAATAAACCCTCCCTGTAATACGACATTAATCGAGATGAGTCACACCGCTGAAGAAATAATCCCCTAACAACCAAAAACAAATATTATACTTCAAAGTTTCCAACACCAATTCAATCCCAATCAGTGAATCAATCAGAAAGCCAAGTACACGCACCAAAAGTCCTTAAACAAACCATTAAGCAGCAAGTCCTGTTTACTCCCGGACTCAACCGAGCCGAAGCCTTTTAATGAGCCACATTATTTTGTCATAAAGTTCAAGCGACCGCAAGAACAAAGTGCGCAAACTGCCGCCAGAGAAGGGACCCGGCACTTGGACTTAGTTACCAAAAACCTAATGAACGCGGGGCGATACAATCGTACATCCTTTATTTGTCTCAAGCTGTCGCTGTCATAAAGCCAGAACCATGAAAAACGGCGGTCCAGGCGGGGATTGGGATGGTGTCCGGGAATAAAATATATAGACGCCGGGACACCCGAGGAGGGAGACAAGGAAAAACACTTAAAACGAGAACAAATAAAAAGACAAACCAAATTAATTGCTCCACATGGCACACAATATATATAGATATAGGATACGAGTAACATGCGATATTGATGATAATAAAAACCATAATGGTGCAGCCCAAGGAAAAAGGCAAGCCAAATGAAAAGAAAATTCGATTGTCGCCCTGGTTTCTGGTCGTTTCTTATATATATTCCTTTTTGTTTTTTGTTTTTGTTCTTGGCTTTGTCATAAACTCAACTTAATTTCACACAAATGCGGCTAATGACGCCGACAACAGCAAATAAGTTCAATTGTAGCAGACTGTCTGTGGCAATGTCTTGGCTCAGACTGGCAAGTGTCTGCCAAGAGATTTCTGACAACTTAACTCAAAGCCAGCCAAGTTACTTGAGACCCGGTAGGGAAGGAGTATTATCCTTGTCGAGATTTGCGGGCTCCTAATGTGTATTGATTGGCAGTACTTAACCCTAAGTTATAGGTAAATGAACTACTGATATACATTAATTACTGCCATGTTAATAGTAAAGCACTGTTTAATTTAATTAAGCTTAAAATGCTTTTGATAAAATTGTATTATATCAACAAATGCACTGGTTTCAAATAAGCTCTAAAAAAAAGAACAATTTGCTTTTAAACTTTATCAAAATTATTTGCACACCAGACAATACATTTTCGCATGCAGCATTCTTTCCACGAGAGTGTAAGAAAAGTTGTGTCCTGGGTAAACTTGTGACTCCCAGGACTTCTTGAAGTCTGGCTTCTCTCACAGAAATGACTCCCGAAGGCACGTAAGTACAATAAACCCTCAACTTTTGCGCTAATTTCAGCAACAAATATGAAGACTATGTGTGCTCTGTATGCTTTTTGCACTGTGCTTAAATTAAGAGAGTGTTTAAGTTCTGCAACAGTTCTGGAAACAATTCGAAATAAATTCATTTCTGTCGCTAGGCTTGGCACACTGCTGGGGGAATAAAAAATGAGCACAAAAAACGAAGCTGGAAACTTTGTTTGCCAGCAGAAATACACAAATAATACAAAACAAACATAAACAGAAACAAAAACAGAGCTAAACAAAGGCAAAGTTGGGCGGGCAATTTCTCATATGGCTGAGTGGAATTGAGCTTATGTTCTTAAAGCGGCAAAAAAAGGAAATGCTGTGGAGATTAAATTAAATTGTTTGATTTGAAAAGGAAGCCGGTGTGTCACTTAAGCCTTGTGCGTTTTCCGCTCAACTGCAATCGGAATTAGTTGAACGTTAAATGTCAATAAATAATAAGCACCATTAGGCATCCTAATTGACCAGAATTATCGGTGAGATAAAGAAGGGGAATTGACCAATAAATGGATGGCGATTCCGTTAAATTATGAGTATAATTTATGAATAATTTTTTAGCTGAAAGCCGTATCTACTAAAACGAGAAAATAATTGCATAGTTTTTAAGCTCATTGGTGATTTTATAATAAAAATATTTAGATAATCACTTTAGAATTATATAATTTATTTCGTACTTTGTTTAATATATGAATATATTTTATGGTAAAGTTCCATATCTCAAATCTTAAATGGCATACAATATTTGTTTATTGGTTTTCAAATTTAAAACATATTTAATATCTTTTGCTTGCCGTTGACTCCTAAACTCTACATCCTATCGTTGCCTCAAATAATTGTTTTTCCCAATGTTGTTGGTTAGCCAGGTAACCAACAAATGTAAATGCGGTTTGGGCCAACTGCTATAACTGGGCGCACAGGTCTTTTGTGTTTTTCCCACCTGGACTAGGAATGCAGTTCAGAATGTATCTATTTGCCATCTCGAACACTTGAACACTCGAACACCCCTTCCCTGCGGTTCGGCTCCGCCCTTTTTACACCTCCAGTTCCCATTCAATGCCCGTCAGAGCGAGTCGCTTTTACACGTTTTCATAACTTTTTATGGATCCGCCTGTCGTGGCATTTGCTGCAGACCTCTCCCCTTTTTATTGCTTCATGATTTTTTCTATATTTTCTATACTTTATTTGTTTATTTTTTATTATTTGCTGCCGGTGGTGGTTCTCGTGTTTCTGTTTCTGCTATGCTTTTTATGATGATGTTTTGCTTGTGCTGGTCTGGTTTGTTCTGCGGTGGGGGAGAGGCCGTTTCTGGCGTGGAAGTTTGTTTGTTGTGTTGGCATGTAAAATATTTGTATAAAGTGCATTTATAACCATTTTATTATTTGTTTGCATTTATTCAAGTGCCAAACGTGTCGGTGTGGGTTCCAGTTCGGGGTTCGGGGTTCGGCTTAGCACTCTCCAAACTCGCCAGTGTCGATGCTGTTGCATTATTTTGTTTAAATAATGGCTGGGCCAGAGCTTATGACTCATTCGGCTTAGCACAGGGGAAAATTGGTGACTTTATTGGTGAATGCTCGCATGAAAAACAAACAATGTCTGCAATCGATCAAGAACTTTGTTCGGTGGACAAAACAAATTGAATTGCCTGGCTGTGTTATTTATTAAGCTAGTATTGGTTATTTGAATATATATTTTGAAAGCTTAAGCCACATACACAAGTGATTCAGAATACATTAGGCTGGGAAATTTATATACATAAATACTCTTAGTAAATCTATGTAATAAATACATTTTATTTTATTTGTATTAAATTCAAGTAAATTTATATATAAATTGTTTTTTATTCTAAGAGTTCTGCAGATCAAGCTTTCCACTCTCCAATTTAAATTCCATTTAATCCTTGGCCTCAAACGCTCTCACTCTGCTCCTCCTCCTGTTATTTCTGCTCAAACTCCTGCCAACTTACTATCCAAATAAGTAGGCAACACTTTCCGGCACGCAGACGAGCAGAGGCAGCCCGCAAATGACTTCGGAATGACAGCAATTGCAGGCGAAACACGCGCGTTTTAAAATCATCCCCATTATCATCAGCATTATGGCAGTTATGCTGCCCTATTGCGAGAGATCTGCCCGTAGTACTACCCTACTTCTAGCGCCTACACAGTCGCCGGCGGCGGCTGTTGCTGCCTGTCATTCATTAGCGACACAAAATGTGCCAGAAATGCGCAAAGTACGACGCCAGGCAGCGACAAAAAAACAGGAACGTAGTATGTACAGTATCTGGAACGGCGGAGAACATCAAATCAAATTACATGGCAACGGCGGCAGGAACACGGTCGCTTTAAAATGTTCTCCATTCAGCAGCAAAAGTTTCAAACGCTTCACTGGAGTCTAGCGATGACAGTGCCAACAGTTTTTCTTTATTCGGGTATTTAAACTATTTTATATAATAAATTAATTTAGGTATTTCAAAAAAGAATTCTATATACAAATTGTAAAAATATTACGAATAAGTAATACTGGACTTTCAATGATGTATTTTCTGAGAATTAAGAGATTATATGCTGAATTTGGTAAACATTTGTAGATTATTCTTTAATAAATAAACTATATACAATTATATTATTCACATAAATGCATGCGTTTTCTAGATTTTAACAAATAATATTGACGCATATAAAAGTTGGAAATATTACGTATACGTAATAATGAGGCTTAAATTATTTATTTTTTAAAAATGGTGCAGCCATAACCAGTATACTGTTAACATTTAATTTATAAATATTACATTCTATTATATTATATTATTTTGAGTGATTTAAGTTTAGCTCAAAGGTGAGCAAGACCCCTCACGATTGTGAGCTTTGGCACCATCTCTAGCTGGAATTTCTTCTCGAAAGTGACTCGATGTCTATCTTGTCTGTGTCTGCGCCTGTCCGACTGTCTGACTGTCTGATGCGGAATTCAGCAATGTTTCTGCAGCTGCTTCATTTATTTAATTATTTCCGAGTGGGACTTTCCCGCACTCCCCCTTACACTCGCACTCTCACTCGCAGCTCACTCACTCTCGCTCACTTTGTGCAATTTACTTTTTGTTATATTTTCGTTGCTGTTGTCCTAGCTGTGCAGACATCCGATTGTTTACCGGAAATTGCAGAAATTAGTTTTCAAGCCGAAGATATAATTGTGTGAAATCTCAAGCGCGCACTTAACTATCTCTGTGCCCTAAAGTGCCTTCGCAAACAGAAGCTGTTCTAAAGATTGTTTTCAGTGCAGCCATAAACAGACATATGTGAGGGTGTGTGAGTTGTGTGCGGGCATTGAAAAGCCATAAAAATAAAAATACGCAGCTCAAACAATTTCTTTCTAGCCCCGCACGGCCAGAGTTGCCTTTTATGACGCATTGATTTTATGATTTTTAGCACCCAACGGTGTAAAACTTGACAGCCGAGTCCTGCGAGAGAAGCGAGTGAGGAGCTGGGAAGAAAGCCTCCACGCACTTAGGAGATGTGCAGGGATTTGCAAGGGATTCACTCGGAGCTTAGGCCCCGAAACGGTCGCTTCGATGTCCTGGGCGGGGATTTTCGCTTCATTCATCGGCTTCGATCCCCTGTGACGATGCGAGTCCTTGGCGGACAGATACCTCGGCCAAGAAACCGAAAGAAAGCGTACCCAAACATGATTGATTCTTATCAGGCTTTGAGCAATGGCAATTAATCAAAGTTCAGGCATTTCCAATTGAGTAAGCTAAATATTGGTAAATAATTTATTTAGAAATTTCAAAGATTATTAAAAACAAAAATCTCGTAAGAATACTTCCATACCATGCTGATTTATACACTTTTAAAATATCTAAAATGTAAATTCCGTTCCACTTTCATATCTTAAAGTGTATTCTTTTCCTGATAAGATTTTTCTTCTTAAAAAAAAAATCCTTTCCAACTTGTTTGTGTTTCAGTTCAGTCGTGGGGGTCCCACTTTCCAGTTCATTTGGCCACACGTCGCCGCCAAACCTTTTGCTACAATCTCAGCGCATCCAGGCATCCGGCTCGACGGAGCCCAGATACTCCTCCTCCTCCTCCTCCGCAACCTCCTCCGCATCCTTGACAGCATACCATTTGCTTAGCTCCCGGCAAAAGTCTCAAAACACATGCTCCCCAAGTTGCGCAACAACATAACATCATCCATCAAATTCGTTTTATATGGAAAACGAGGCGAACTACAAACAATTTTTATGGTGGCCCCGGCCAGTGCCTTAACCCGTTGGCGACCGGTTGGGTCTGCGTTTTAATGCCGCAACTTTAACACATAAATGGCTCAACTGCTGCAGGTCTCTACTCATTCTCACCCTCACCCTCACTCCATGTGGTATACAGTGAGAGCCTCACCCAGGCCAGTTCGATCCACTCTCCTATGCCAACTGTCTAACTCTTATGGCTCCTGTTCAATGACCACGTTTTATTTTGATTCCTTTTTTTCCGTCTTGTTTTTTCGACAGCAGAAAAACAATTTTTTTATAGATGATGTAACTACATAGTTTGTTTCACGTTCGGATTTCTTGTTTTAGGAGTTTGGTTTTACGACCTGGCAACAATAAATATTTTTTAAGGTTTCGGGTCTGATTTGATTGGAAAAAATTGAAGCAAAAATATTTTTTAATTGCTTAAAATATAAATCGCTATTTTATCCAAACTAATTTAAGTACCGCATGTTATTTAAAAACATACATTTTGTATATATTTAATTTCTCAATTACCATCTTCAAATTTTTAAAAGGTATTTCCCGTTCGTACCCTTGACCTTCTGCTCAAAGCTAGATTTTATTTGTATTTTTTATTTGCCATTGAAGCGAATCTCCTGCAGAGTGAGCGGGTTGAAGGACACATGTGTGGATACGCGAGGCACGCACGAGAGATTTCTGAATTGCCGGCACACACACCCAAACAACACCCACTCATTCCTCATACCTCAGCTCTCATCCCGGATCACCTCTCATAATTCGCTAACTAAGCCAAAAGCCGCAAAAACTGCATGCCACAGACCGAAAATCAATAAGTTTGGCGTACGTGTTACGCTCTAATGCTCCGCGGGGGATGCTGTGCGGTGCGGTGTGGCTGGGAGATCTGGACCAGGAGATAAAGTACGGAGGAGCACCACGAATCACCGGAGCGGTGCTCATAGCTCGGGGCGGATCTGTGTGCACAAACTTTTCCCTCTCCTTTTTATACCTCCTCAGGGGGTATTCTAATTTTGGCCAGACATCATCGATGAGCACTAGAAGGATTTACAGAATTTACTGGCTTCAAAATAAACCAAAAAGAATATAGTTTGAAAAAAAAATGGGTATGAATTAATGGTCAAACTTAAAAATCAAAGCCATTTCACTATTGAAAGACCGTAAAAAGTTCTTAATGCGCTCATTAGGGCATAGGTTTCTACTGTTCTATAACAATATTTATATTTTTAGTTAAACATTCTTTAAATAAAACTCTAAAAGCTTATATATTTCATATTTTATTTAAGATAAGCTAATAAAATAAGCAAGGGCATAAATCCTGCGACCTAGTGAAACTTTCATTCTTGTTGCTATATTTGTTGTTTATCCCAATTTTTTTTTAGGAGAAACGAGTGAGCTTAAGCTGTCGATAACTTCATCAATGTGAAGAGGAGAAAAAATATATACACAAAAAAGTTTTGCGATTTTGCGAGAGTGAGGAGAGGCCACGTGTTGGCCATTGCACAGTGGTCCGGCTTGTATGGGGAGAGCGGCCAAAAATACTTCTAGTTGAGGTAGGG
>JAEIII010023015.1:0-14896 GCA_018905755.1 Drosophila ohnishii | reverse complement strand
AACTGAATATCGTAATTTACGATATTCACCTTCTGAACAATATCGAATATCGTAAATCCATCTTCTGCTGATTTCTGTTCGCCTGTTACCCCATCAGTGATGCTCACTTGTAGCAGTGATGCGAATCTAGCTATAAATAAAACAACATGTTTAGATTACAAATTTTCATTTTTTATTCAAAAATTCCGCTTTTTAAGGTCTTAAGCCTAGATTAGGATGCGCTTCCGCGACTTCCGTGTCCTGCGCAGGCGGTGAATACAGTGTGGGGCGTGATGTTAGTCACAAATACGTAGGAAATACGCAGCGAGTTAATGTTAGATAGTCGGTTTGCCTTACAAGCTAGTTTAGCCTAGGTTTCTACGCTGTCTAGGCCTTCTAGGAGTGCGAGCTTAGCCTACGGACTTAACGTGGCTAATTCGAGTCACTTGCTGCAATAAATAACTAAATGCTACTTAGGCTAGGCTACATTACAGAGAAAAAAAATAGAAAGGATGCCAAATAATAAGGCTACTGACTATCAGGCCGGGACTAAGCTGTTGCCGGGTTAATCCCTCGTCTTTTCTCTGCTCACTCCATTTCAATTGACAATTTTTGGCTGTTTTTATTTAAAATCTACTCTCAGTTGTTAACAAATAAATTCCTAAACCTCTTTAGCTGAGCTGGGAGTGGGTTTCCGGCTGCTTCGAGTTCGAGTTAAGCTCATCCCCGGCCTGTCCTATGAATATCCCTAATAATACACATCGTCTTAAGCCTAGTTGGAGCTCCAGCTCCAATTCCAGTTCCTGTTCCAGCTCTGGCTCTCCTCACACCTCGATGCTGTTGAGGCTGCCCGAGGAGATGTTGTCCGTGTGGCTGCCCAGGCGCGTCCGCTTGATCATCGCCCGGCTGGGCATCGGCGAGCGCTGAACCCGCGGACTGCCCGGCACTATGGGTATGCCCACGTGGCCGGGATGCTGCTGCTGCTGGTGGAGCTGCTGGTGCAGGTGCAGGTGCTGGTGGTGCGGCGGCAGGTTGTTGTTGTTGTTGTGGTGGCTCAGATTGAGATTGCTGTGGCTGTTGTGCTGGCTGCCCGATGTGCGACGCTGCCTCCGCAGAGAAGGAATTCGCGAGGGCGTGGGCGTAACCGCCGCCGCCTCCTCCAAATGGTAGCCGGGATGCTGCTGCTGCTGCTGGAGACTCCTCACACTCCGCTCCAGCATGGGCGAGGGCTGGTGACCATGGACATGGGCGGGCGGTGCCGCCTGCTGGTAGTAAGCGGAGTGTGGCGGCACCGGTGGCGGCTGCTGGTGCTGGAGCTGCTGCTGCTGGTGATGGTAGTCCAGGCGCTTGTGAAGCAGCGTGGGCGTGCCCGGCGGATGGTAGGGCTGGGCATGATGCAGGCCGTTCTGATGCGGGACATGGCTCTGTGGAGGGTAGAACAGACAAAAGAAGATTAGTCGGGGTGAGCAGTTCAGGTGCGGAGGCGTCTGCTTGGGTGAATCTGTATGAATGAATGGCTGGTCGGGGTGTGGACAAAACAATCTCTGGGGGCTGGGGGGTTGGCTTCCCCTGCTCTCCCCTCCGGGTTTTACAGATCACAGCAGGAGTCCCCCGTAATAGCACCCAGTGTCACCCGTCTCAATTTGGATGCAATTTCGAAAGGAAATCGAGTCCTGCTTTCGGTGCTATTACCCGGGGACACCGAACTGCTCTGCCTGGCTTACTTGGCCAGCACTGGAAGCTGGTTTCTTGGGTAGCGGCAGCGGCGGCAGTGGCTTGCTGGGCGCCTCCAGCTGGACGACCGGATCCGGCTGCAGCTTGGGGCTCTCATGAAGGGCCAGCTTGAGGCCCTCGTCGCAGGCCTCGAGGGTTTCACAGGAGGATGAGGCGGCCGCCGGCCCGGGGCAATCGTCATCCTCTTGCTCGGACACCTCGTGCTCCGCCTCCTCCTCGTGCTGCTGCTCCTCCTCCTCCATCTCTGCGGGCTGCTCCTGCTGCTGTTGCTCCTGTTGCTGCCTGGGAAGCCCATTGCAGTTGCCGTTCGCCAGCGGCGGCAGGAAGCGCAGCTCCATCACGTTGCAATTCTAGGGAACAGTGGACGCTCAGTGGATGCAACGCATCGCCCACTCCAGGCGGAGATTAGGCACAGTGGCAAGCGAAAGAGACAGAGACAGCGAAACAGAGAGGGAGGAGAGGCAGAGGGTGAAGGGGGCAAGCAGGACAGAGACAGAGACAGAGCCAGAGGCGGAGGCAACGAGGGGGTGGATTATAATTTTGACCAACCAACCAGCGAAAGTTTTACGTGTGTTTCGAACAGGATGAAAAGCTGTGAGAAAGCGGTCTCGCCGGATGCACCGGACTCACCAGGATGCTTACCTTATCGGAGGCCGCCTCCTGGCCGGCCAGCGGATTGGGCGTGATGTTCATGCGGGGAATCACTCCGTTGAGGCGACGCACATCGCCGCTCTTGTGATGCCCGCCCACGCCCAGCACGGCGGAGGTCACAAAGTCCGCTTGGATGTGCTCCAATTGCGGCTTGTTCTCGTCTGCAAAAGGAAAATAAAAGCGGGTTAGCATGGGCCCAACACAGAGCGTAGAGGAGGACCCACCTTCTGGCTGGGAGTTGTCCCTTCGCTTGAGGCACATGCAGGCCCACACCACGGCTATTAGCAGCAGGAGTGCTCCGCCAGAAGCTCCCAGGATCACCGGGTAAATGGAGTTCTGCTGCTGGCCACCCGATGCCGTTTTATTGGCTGGCACATGAGTCTTGGGCGTCGTGGGATCATGGAACTCTGCAAAAGAATTAGGAGGATTAGGAGGATGTCTTCCTAGACGTTCTTGGTGGTGACTTACGCTTGGTGCGCACCTGCCTGATGGCACTGAACTCGGAGGCGGCGTCGGCATTAAAGGACTGCAGCTTGAACTCGTAGGTGGTGCCCGGATGCAGCTGGTCGATCCGGAAGCTCCTGCTGGGTCCACCATCCACGGTGGACTTGAGGTACTCTGCCGCCGACGCTGCGGGCCTGTAGTACGCATAGTAGCCATCAATATCGTGACCACTAGTCACTGCAGAATCTGCTAGGGACCAGTGCAGCTGGACGGCCGTCTCCGAGACGGGCTCCACCTCGTGCAGCTCGGGAATGGGGAGATTCGACTTGGCATTGCCCGCCGCCAGCAGCAGGAACTTGAGCGAGGCGTTGCCCTCCTTGTTGTCGTCGTTCGAGTAGACCGCCACCAGCCGGAAGCGGTAGTACTTGCCGGGCACCAGCCCAGTCACCGAGGAGGTAAAGTTCTTGGGCGCATTTCCCAGTTCGTGCTGGTCACGGTCTCGCTCCCTCTCCCGCTGGCGATCCCGGTTCCGCTCTCGTCCGCGCTGCCGCCAGCTGTGGCTGTTGCCGTAGGGTATATTATCGCTGGTTGTCTGCCAGCCCTCGCGGCGGGACTTGCCGTCGCCGAGGTTGCGGTACTGCACCTTGAAGAAGATGATCGGGAGGCCGAGGTTCTGCGGCACGCTCCAGCGCAGCATCACGGCCTCGTCCGACAGCCGGGTCACGTTCGGACGGGATGGTGGAACCATGTTGACTGCAGGTATTTAAAAAAGACATGTTTAAAACTTAATTTGAAGAAACTACAAATAAAAGTTGCTATAAAAAATATGCAGTGTGGCCAGTGTTACCACGTTTTATCCACTCATCATTTATCGATATTTCGATATATAACTCACAACTAGCCGAGAGTGTGACCAGCCAGGAAGAAAAAATCTCAACTCGCCGCCATTTTGCGCTCACTCAGTATCGGGCACACTCAGCGCTTCGTCGCATTTTGAGCCAAATTCTTTTTTTTGTATTCGAGTGAGTGAACAAAACAGCACATCTAAGCAAGAAGAGCGAGCGGCAGCGCGAAATGTGTGTTTGTTAGCCAATTAAGCGGCGATTCGTGGTGGCGCGTCTGAGAGATCAATTGATATATACACAAGCGAAATTCGAATCAAGTGCAATAGGTGGCCGTATGCCAGCAGCGGAAGCAGCAGCAGCAGCAATAGCAATAGCTGTGGTGGGAAGCGAGAGGGAAGTAGCAGAAGCAGCGACTAAAAAGACTCACACTGACGCACACCAACGCACGGGCGCGCTCGCGTGTGCGTCTGTGTGCGTGTGTGGTGGCGTGTGTGTATACGTGAAACGAGTGCAATAGCGCATTTCGAACTCCGAATTCGAGTCCGAAAACGAGGCCGAACTCAAAACAAACTCAAATGTCGGCTCAAGGCGATGGCGGTGGCGGGGGCAGCGCCCCCCCAGCGGGCGGTACTAGCGGCGGCGCAAGCGGTAATTCCTCCGCCGAAGGTGGCAGCGCAGGTGCCAGTGGCCAGGCCAGCGTCGTGGTGAGCAACGGTGGCGGCAGCGGAGGCGGTGGAGATGGTGGCGCCAACAGCAACAAGAGCCAACTGCCTCTGACGCCCCGCTTCACCGCCGAGGAGAAGGAGGTGCTCTACACTCTGTTCCACCTGCACGAGGAGGTCATCGACATCAAGCACCGGAAGAAGCAGCGCAACAAGTACTCCGTCCGGGAAACCTGGGACAAGATCGTCTGCGACTTCAACTCGCACCCGCATGTCAGCGCCATGCGCAATGTCAAGCAGATCCAGAAGTTCTGGCTCAACTCCAGGTGGGGATTGACTCCTAATGTACTCCTTGAAACCAGTCTAACCATCTCTTCTTAATCTCTCTCTTAATCCTGCCCAGACTCCGCAAGCAGTATCCCTACCGAGACGGCGGCTCCACCAATCTCAGCTCTGGCAGCACCAAAATGGGCACCGTTTCCCTGACCGTCTCCACGGCAGTGACCCAGCAGCAACAGCAGCAGCAGCAGCAGCATCACCAGCACGACAGCGTCAAGGTGGAGCCGGAGTACCAGATCAGCCCCGACGCCTCCGAGCACAATCCCCAGACGGACAACTTCGACGAGATCGAGATGGACGCCAACGATGTGAGCGAGATGGATGATGATCCCATGGATCAGCAGCAGCAGCAGCAGCAGGAGGCGCAGGCCCAGGCGCAGCAACAGCAACAGCAGCAATCCGCTGCCGCCGCCGTCGAAATGCAAAAGATGCAGCAGGTGAGCGCTGCGGCGGCAGCTGTGGCGGCGGCGGCCAATGCCAACATGCTCAATAACCACCAAATCAACGTGGACCAGATCAGCGCCGAGAAGCTGACCCTCAACGATCTGCTGCACTTCAAGACGGCGCGTCCCCGGGAGGAGATCATTCTGCAGATCAAGCATCCCGCCGAGGCAACCGGTAAGCAGTCAGCCCCTCTCAAGGTCAACTCGAAGTTAATCTATGGAATCTCCGACTTTTTGCAGCCACCCAGATCCACACGATACCCTCCCAGGCGCAGCAGCACACGATGGCCACCATCACTGCCGGCGGCTACAACCAGCAGATCATCAGCGAGATCAAGCCCCAGCAGATCACGCTGGCTCAATACCAGGCCCAGCAGCAGCAGCAGGCCCAAGCTCAAGCCCAGGCTCAGGCCCAGGCCCAGGCGCAGGCTCAACAACTTGCCCAGCAGCAGTTGGCGGCGGCTCAGCAGCAGCAACTGGCCGCCGCAGTGCATCATCAGCAGCAGCAGCAGGCAGCCGCCGCTGTGGTTGTCCAGCAGCAGCAACAGGCGGCCGCCGCCGCCCAGCAGCAGGCACAGCAACAGGCGGCGGCAGCAGCGGCTGCTGTAAAGATGCAACTAACCGCTGCCACGCCCACCTTTACATTTAGCGCCCTGCCCACGGTAACGGCCACGGCGGCAACAACTGTGCCAACGGCCGTTTCTGTGCCCGTGGCCACGGCTTCGACTCCGGCCAGCACGGGAACGATGAACTCCTCGACGGGCAGTGCCAACAACAACAACACCTCCTCGGTGAGCAACAACACCAACAGCAGTCTGGCAGGTATCAACGGTACAAATGCAACCTCGGCGGCAGCTGATAACTTTGAGGAGCGAATGAATTACTTCAAGATCCGAGAGGCCGAGCTGCGGTGCAAGGAGCAGCAACTGGCCACGGAGGCCAAGCGAATTGAACTGAACAAGGCGCAGGATGAGCTCAAGTATATGCGGGAGGTGCATCGCTTAAGGGTCGAGGAGCTGAAAATGAAGATACGTATCCTGCAGAAGGAGGAGGAGCAGCTGCGCAAGTGCTCCAACTCATGAGACCTGGAGGACATCAGCGATGTCGACGACGATGACGACGACGAGGATGGTGACGAGGAGGCGGAGGCGGAGGAGGAGGAGGAAACGGATGCCTACTTGGACCGTTTCACCACTGGGGGCTTCTAGTTCTTATAGTTTTAGGTCTACAACTAAATCGAAACACTAAACTACTACTTTCCACAACCACACATACATCCTCTGTCCTGGTTCCCGCATCCCTCATCCTTTATCTCGATTCCCTCTCCCAGTTTCCCTTCATTTTTTTTTTGTTTCTTTAGATTCTTTTTTAGTTGTCGCAGGGGCAGGGGGCTGCGGTGGTTGTTTGAGCCGCCGCTGGTCAGGATTACCGACTAAGCCATCACTAATTGTAAATCGCAAAAAATCAATCACACACACACACACACAAAATACAGTGGGCGTGGCCAGCTAATCCACGAATGAAACGTAGAAAAACCAGAGAGTTTTCTTAGGGAAAGGGGAATCAGGGGGTTCATCTAGGACTACCACTCACCTGGACGTCTACGTCGGCCGCCTTTATTCTTGGTACTCGCCGAAGGCGTCGAGACTGGCGACTGCTCATGGCGTATGGGAAAGGGTCCCAGGATGGGTTCCTCCTCGCCGCTTATGTCCAGCGGATTCACACGCAGCATGTTGGCCTCGCTGGTCTGTTTTTGGCAAAAAAATATATATATTAAATTAAACAGGAAACCCAGAACAAAGGCTCCTGAAACTCACCTCTCCCAGGCTATTCCTGGCAAAGCACTGTACCACACCGGCATGCCGCTTCTGCACACGCTCCAACCGCAGCCTGCCCTGCTCGTACACTCGAGCCTCCGGATCGGCGGTGGCATCTCGGCCATTGAGCAGCCAGTAAATTTCCGGCTGGGGATTGCCCGTGGCCCGGCAGTCCAGCTCCAGGGAGCTCGTCTCGTTCGTGAGCGTGGCAGCCGGACCGATTTGGATAATAGGTCGCTCCAGGACACTCAGCTTGATCATGTGCACCTGTGGCGGCGCTATGCCATTGTCCAGCAGGCAGACATACGAACCCTGATCCTCGGGCCGCACATCAGTGATCTGAAAGCCGTAGGGCAGAGTCTTGCTGCGGTTGTGATGAATCCGCGTCAAATTGGGACTGCTCCAGACCGCCTCGGGTCGCGGTGAGCCCACGCCCGGGCACTCCAGGACCACTGTCTCGCCGGGACGGGCAGAGAGTTCCGAGGGCGGCCGTTGCAGGAAGAAGGGAGCCGTGCGATCCGTGTAGTCCACTCTCAACTCGATGGCCTGCGGCAGCCTCAGCTCCTCGCCCGTTATGGCATTGGTGGCCGCGCAGCTGTAATTACCCGCATCCTTGGCCGTCACCGAGTCCAGGATTAGGGCACCCGAAACTCCTGGCAGCAATTCCGACTGCGGCAGCTTCTCGCCATTCTTGTAAAAGCTCCAGATGGCCGGCGGATTTGAGATGACGGCGCCGCATCGGATGAGTATGCAGTTCCTGGGCGCCACACTCCAACGGATGGAGCCACGGCCCGACCCGTGACCTGATGCTTCTAAGGTAATGGAAACTAGCGCCAGACGAGCTGAGGTGGATACCAGGATGCCGGGTCCATAAGTAGCCACGCACTGATAGTCGCCAGCGGTCTGGGCACTCACGTAGATGCGCAGTCGCCAGGCACGATCGTCACTCCCACTGGTCACATTGTAGCCGGCCGTGGGGCTGAGGATGCGGTAGGGCTCGGTGGAGCCACTGCGCCGGAAACGCCACTCCAGGCGATCCGGCTTGAGATTCAGTTCGCACTCAAAGACCACCTCATCGCCCTTGGGCGCCACCGCCGATTCGGGAGCTCGCTCGAAGAAGACGCCCAGGTCGGCTGGAGCGGAGTTGCTGTCGCTGCTGGAGACGCTGCTGCTGATGATGCTCCTGCTGCACAGAATGCACCAGAGGATCAGGGTGGAAATGGGACCAAGGCGAGCCATGTTTAGGGAGCAGAGACTGAAAGTGGAAGAGCAGAGAGAAACATTATTAACTGATGATCTAAGATGATGATGGTGGAGAGATCCTTTCAAGATTTTGGGGCTTTTATAAGAACCTTGGTGACCCTAAATTCCCAGGCCAGAATGTCTCCATTAACCATCTAATTACGTTATTCATTTCGATTATGCTGCAAAGTGGTTAAGCAGTTTCCTGGGCAAAAGACTAGGATTCCTCCCTGACCATTTGACATGCTCGGAATCCGATCGCAGGCGATGCAGCTTGGGCCCAACTGTACCACTCAACCTGCCTGGTGTGTGCTTCCCCTTCACTTGCTGCTCCCTCTCCTGCTCCTGCTCCTTTCCCTTCTCCCTCTCCTGCTTTTCGCTACCGCTCCACAACTGCCACAAAAAGGGGGCGTGACAACGGAAGCAGTCGGGGCCAGCAATGTGCCATTTAAACTGGAGCTTCAGCTGCAGCTTCTTGGGCATCGTCTCCCAGCTTCATCTTCATCTTCATCTTGAGCTTGGGCCAAAAGGACTCGTCGTCGTCCGAGGGGCACCAGATTGTTAATGGCGTGTCATTATTATGAGCGGCCCTGCCCTGCTGCAGCAGGAGCTGGATCAGGAGGTGGGGCAGCCAGAATCCAGAACGAGTTGGACGAGCGAGCCAGCGAGCGTCTGGCCTGCGACAGTTTGGGACCTCGATTTGAAATTTAAACGATGCCACAACACAAAAGCGCGCGCGGAATTCCAAGAAAACGGCCGCCCAGTCGTTAGGTCCTCTCGGTCCTGCCCCCTTAGGCACACCCCTTTGGAGAGCGAAAGACTCCTCCAGCTCCTCCTCCTCCTCCTGCTCCAGCCCAACTCCTGACGCACATAAATCGCAACGCGGCTCCCATTTGATAGTCATTATTGGTCCGAGGCGCGTGCAGCTGCCGCTGCTGCTGCTGCTGCTGCTGTTGCATGCTGGGACTGGGACTGTGCCTGTGCCTGTGCCTGCTCCTCTTTGCTGATGGTGGCCACTTGTTAACGCAAGGAGCAAACCGGACTGCCTACACGGGAGTAGGAGACAGCAGGCAGCACGGAGAGCCCCAAACCAGCTCGACGCTGATTTAAAACATCTGACAACAAAAGTAAAGCGCGAAATTGACGCAGGTTTCTGTGGTCCCGAACGGCTACGTCGTAACCCGCGTCCACTTGCTCCTCGCCAGTTGCCAGTTGCCAGTTGCCAGTTGCGTGTGTTGAAAATTAATGCGCATTCCTGAGCCAGCAGCAGCAGCAGCAGCAGCAGCGGCAAAAACCAAGCCCTGGAAACTGCAGAGCCGAGGAAATGAATGGGGCGCTGCGAGAATAATAACGAAAAAAAAATCCAGAAGGTAAAAGAAACCAAAACAGGGGGAAAAAAGGGTCCATCATGGGTCCATTATGGGTCCATGACGTCACCCTGGAGATATCAATTCAAAGTTGCTCAAATTAAATGCAATTTTGCTGCTGCAGGTTGCCTTTAATTGCTGCACATGCAACACCGATAATTGCAGCCGATTACTCGATAATAAACCTCTTTATTTCGATTATCTTCAGAACAAACCAATGTAAGGAAAATGCTGCTGCTGAGTGGCTAGCTTTGTGTTCCATAAATACATATTTCTGTATTTAAATTGGGGAAAAAGGCGACAACAACGTCTGCTATTGTCGTCTGGCAACATGTTGTTAACAACTCTTGGCCATAATCTAAGCACTGATGGCGATATTCCAGTAGTGACTGGCTAACAAGCAACCACCTCGGGGCCTGTTAATGGATCCGTGCATCATGTGTATGTGTGTGTTTGCGTTTTTTTTTGCACAATTAAATGGCCAAAGATTAACATTAACAACGGCAACATGTTGCTACTTTAGTTGCTACCAAATATGGCCGATGATCTTGGCTCCTTATGGCTGCCTCGGCTCCGTTCGGTCAGCTGTTTCGGCCAGCAGGCAGCAGCTGTTGTCAGCCCAATTAATTGGCTGTTTGTTTTCGGCTTTCACAGAGTGGTGGTAGTAATCTCCGGCCAGAAGTTAATTTGATTAGCCATGGACAACGACGCCCCCCTTTGTTGACTCATTTGGCGGGCCATTCAGCAAGAAGGGTTATTAATCAAGGCAGGGGGATGCCGAATTGAAAAACATTAATTAATAGCGAATAAATACGTTCGAGTTTTCGTATACACTGAGCAAAAGCCAAGCAGTTCCTTAATTTGCCAAAAACTGATTTATTGACTTATTGGCCAACTGACTTGGCTAATGACACTTAATTGAAATGACAAAGCATTTTGGCTTTGAAACGGAGATAAACCCACATCATATATTAATCTCTTTCTCGAGAGAACTGGACTCGACCATCTTGATTAAGTCTTCTTCGCCGCTTTGTTCTGCTTTTTGTAATCTGAGAATGGGTTATGGATTCCGATTCTCCTACGTTTTCTTCTTGTGTACTAACTTAGTGGCTCGCTGTCTGTTTGCTTGTCAAAAATTAGCATAAAACTGTTAGAAAAGCCATTCGCCGGCTATGATGATGGCCTGGGCGTGGCGCCCAGTGTCTTGAGACAATTGAATTGAATAGCGGAAGAGGTATGAGGAGGGGCATGGAGGAGGGTCTTCCAGATCCCAGAGAAGGTCTCGGGTCGGGTCTCAGACTTTAGACCTCACAGCTCACAGTTAAGTTCATTAAATAAGTGCGAGGCGTAGCAGAGACGCCGGAGCCTAGGCCTACCAACAAATGGTGGTGGAATTTATCCATATGAATTGCTGTTTGTCATAAGAGTGTGGGCCACTCCGATCCCCCGATCACCCGACTGCTTTTGGCCATTAGCAGCGGCAGTTAACAGCTTGTAAAACACTAACACCTGCTACAAGAGTTGTTCTGGCTGCCACATAGGGTTCAATAAAACCTGAGAGCCAGTTCATCATCATCATCATCATCACCATCGCTGGCAGAAAAAGAGCAATAGAAAAATCACAAAACTCCGGACGACTCCCAATCACAGTGGCAGATGATTAAAGGTAACTGGAAATCTCGACAAGAGTCTCACGGGGGAAGCCCATGTGAAACCCACAACAGGCCGTGTCACACTTAAGCCCTGGAAATCAAGTACGGTTCGGGTAGGGGCACCGGCACCTATAATGCCATCTTATTACCGAAAAGCCTATCAATTCCAAATGGCTTTGCAATTAATTTCATTGAAAGATACGCCCGCTACGCTTCTTCGTCATGGTCACTCTCCCCAACTAGAATTCAGTTCACTGCGAAGGGTCTTCACTGTGCACAGCACACACACACTCGGGGCGAAAGGTATGGCGAAAATTCTTGGGCAAATGGAACCTGTTTTGCCAGCCGGAGAAGCGGAGAAGCGACAGCGGGAGCAGCAGCAGCAGCAGCTGAAATCTTCTTTTGAGCGCGACCGGAACCGGAGCCCAAAAACAAGATGCCAAGTCGCACAACTACACATACACACTACTATCCACCCAAACCCCTAACCCATACACATGCACAAGCACAGGAGCGACCCGTTTGGCGCCCAAAGAGGGGCCATTTTAGTTGAAGGAGAGAAGAATTCGCGAAAAAGGGTAGAATCTGTGACTCCAGTTTTCTATATGTTATGGTAAGAATATTTTTCAATATTTTTCACTTTAATTAAAGACTTGGAAAATCCAGAAAAGAGAGCGCTTTAAATAGATTTAGCATAAAAAATAAACTATGAAGTAGATAAAACCTAGGACCTAGGAAACTAAATTGATGTTATAATAGGCATAATTATATTAACCAACTCCTAGTTTCTCACAGTGCACCAGCTGCTTGGAGGGCTGGTCTTAGCGCCAGGGCGGTGGCGCAGAAGGTGAAGAAACTCGCATGTAAACGAGTTCGAAATCTGCATTCCAACGACAGCCAACAGGATTTTCTACTGCTGCCACAAAGGATGATGATAATGATGATGATGATCATCATCATCATCGGTATCCCCCCTATGATGATCTCGCGATCATCATGATGACGAAGCTGGATGGTCTTTGCCCCACCTGTTTCTGTTGCAATTCTGGAATGAAATGAAATGGCCTGGCATAGAATGGTACCAAGGTGGAGATGTGGCTGAGGATGGTTGCCTGCCTCCTGCTCCAACGACTCCCCAATATATACATATATATCTTCTTCTGAGAGTGCGTGGGCCCCGAAAAAAAAAAATAAAAAACAATTTGTATGGGTTAGGAACGCGGACTATAGCCGCTTTCGGTCCAGAACTGGAGCCAGGGTTATGGTTATGGGTGCGGAATCGAAGCTGCCTACGCCCACTCCAGAGGATCCGGGGGTAGATCGTTCCCCCGATCATATTTTTTCAGTGCCAGTTGCGTGGGCGCCGTCAGGATTAAGATTAGCAGTTTAGTTACCTTTTGTTCTCTTTGTCACTGGCTCTTCTCCGCCGAACTTCTGCTGGATTCCTCTGCCGCTTGCACCTCTCTCTCCCTCGTTGAGCGATCAGAGATGCATTCTGGCGGTGTCAGCTGCAAGTAAGACAGAAAACGAATCAGAGAATTAACCAAGGCGGGGGGAGCTCACACACTAACACATAAATATATTGAAAATAGACGACACTTTTAATGAATTTCAAAATAATTGAGGCCTAAAGTGGCACAAAAAAGCTCGGCGACAGGCAAATAAATGCGAAGTCTATAAATAAACCACTAACTGGGCGCCTCGGAAGACAAGACACGTGTGTGCGCCGCAGAGAGACCGGGGACTAGGGTCACCCAAGAATTCTCAGGGAAATAAAACCATAGACTCATACTATCAATATTTACAAATGTATTTTGGAAAAGCCACATACTTAAGGGGTAAGCCGGCTATAAAAATAACAATTTCTGTTCTCGAATACCCCTGCTGCTTAATGCCGAAATGCTAAACTCCCCTTTAGTGTTTGCCTGTCCATTTAAAAAGACATAAAACTAAGACTGCCTCAGCTCTCTGGCCCCGCAGAGAAATTCCCAGCGAAGAACCAGTGTCATAAATATTCCGAAAATACAAATTTCCAAAGCGAGTGGCTAAAAATTATGCCAAAAAGCACATAAATAATAATAGAGGGGCAGTCTTCCGATATCCATCCGATACTTTTAATTAATTTATGCGATTCGCTGACTGGCAACCCTCAGCCTCCCACACACACACTGATCACACACACACTCCCTACCCCCTACTTGCAGTTGTTGGGCCATAATTTTTAGAATTTTTTTGAAAAGTCGCCAAGTCGAGCAACAGAAACAAAAAAGTTAACAACACGAATTTGAATACAAAAAAAATATCTTAAAAAACGAAGAAAGAACAAACAATAAAAATAAAACGAGCGCCAGCTTTTCCGGAGAAAGAGTGTGGTGTGTGTTGGTGAGTGACAGTTGTCATTTTTCATAAATATTTTCCCCATTTTTATTTATTTCATTATTTCTTTTTGTTTGTTCTGAAAGCCAAGTGAGAAATAAACGAGGAAAACAGACACAAAACACGAGAGAGGTCGAGAGATTTTCCAAACTATTGGGGAATATTGCGACACCGACACAGGTCCATCATAATATTATAATCGGGGTCTTGTTCTTCAGGTGACGTTTCCAAACTTTTTTATTACTCTTGTCGGTCATCAGGAGGCGATAATGGAGCCAAATGAAATCGAGTTCTGAGTCGTGATAAATAAATTTGGCATTTTATGCGCTGTGATTTGATGGAATTAAATGAATTCCCTCGAAAATTATTGAGTTTAAATTAATAATTTTATGGTTCAAGTTGAAAATGATGACTTAATCAATTTAAATTTGAATATAGATTCGGTGCATTCATTTCTTTATTAAAATTAATTAGAAAACGTGTTGTTGATCATTGATTTTATTATATTTCAAATTGTCAGAAACCAGGATTTGTATATAAAATCTTTTGCAATTTGATTTGCTTCCCTCAAAAAGACCCTAAAATATCATATTTCGCCATGTGGCTCCTTTTTCGCATTCTTTTTTTTAGCCTGCTCAGCCAAGTGTTGCCTCTCTGATGATGACTCACTTGGCAGCGAATTAGAAATAGTGGCCACTGCAACTGCAGCGGCAGCAAACAGTGGCAGTGGCAGCATAAATGACAGAGAAGCTTTTTTATTTGACACCAACATATCCGACCGACTTCTAGCTGAGTGTGTGTGTGTGTGTGCGTGTGTGTTTGTGAGTTTTATTGAGTTTTTCTCTTGGCTTTTCCGTGGGCGTGCGAAGCCAGCTCGTTCTCACAGATGTGCAACTGTTGCAGATGCCTGCCTGTCTTTTCGCCTCTTACTTTTGTCATAATTAAAGCCTTCCTCTTAACTCCCTCTCGCTGCAGATTTTCTCCCTTTTGCCTCCCTTTTTCCCCCGTCATTATTATTACTATTATTTACTATGACATTTGAGCTCATTTTCCCGCTGCTCGCATTCCGCGGGTGAAAGCCATCGACATCTGATTTCACATTCACATTCACGGCAAACGCGCGCCATTCTGGCAAAATGCAAAATGCAAGAGAAAAAAATCAAGAAAAACATATATAAAAATAACGACAGTCGGTAGGACACGGAAACTAAAGGAACCGATCACTTGAATACCCTAAAAACTAAGAAAAATAGGAGATAAATTATTAAGAGCGAGGCTTTGCTTAAATGTGGGCTCAAAACTCTCACAAAGCCCTCTACAAGTTCAGGGTTTTAAAAAATCTTAT
>JAEIII010022971.1:0-15810 GCA_018905755.1 Drosophila ohnishii | reverse complement strand
GCAAGGCCAATTGAACGGGCATACTGACAATGCAAAATGAATATTATGAGCATTAGGCGGATGTATACGGGGTGTAATTTATAATTTATAATTTATATTAACTATAGATGAGGATGTTTCTGGTTTAGACTTGGACTGGCACTGACTTGGGCAGAGCTATAGGGGTATGACACTAACTACTAACCACAAAAAAATACTAATTAGAAATTGCAAAAAAAAAAAGAAACAGGAAGACTGAAGAATTGACATTGAAAGGAAGTTGGTATATAAATTTTTATTTATTTTTTAAATTAGTTTTTTTGAAGGCTTCTTTACTTTAATTTCAAGTGTCATATCCCTAACAAAATTTTTAGGATAAGGGGTAAACTATTTACAATTACGCAATGAAGGCGAGTCAACAAGATACTTAAATTTCGTTTTTTTTTATTTGTTGGGGAATTTTATATATAAGTTTTTTAGGAAAAGGGGTTTTTCTACACACACATAATAAATGGTGAACGCAAATCGGATTTATTTTTTGTTTCTTTGCTGATTCAAGGCTTATGACAGCGCAAATTTACCTGCGATTTTCAGATCGATATACAATATATATATAGAGAAATAGAGAGAGAGACCCGATTTAGAGGCAGGAAACCAAAACGAAAGAGTTTTCGGAAAGTGTTTTCGTCACAGTGTATACGTGTGTGAGTGTGTGTAAGTGAAAGAGATAGCACATATAAGAGAGAGAGGGCCAATCAGCAGACAGCAGATATAAAGACACCAGAGAGAGAGAGATAGATAGATAGAGAGAAGAGAGAGACAGAGAGAGCTCTAGGTGTTTTCAGTGAAAGCGATAGCGATAGCGATAGCGATAGCTTTTCTTATCCGCGTGCGCAGCCCACACATATCAGGCTATATATTCTATATATAATGGGCGTGGTCGGATCTGGGCGTGGCTCTTGTTGCTTTTCTGGCTGATTTGATGGTCTGCGCGCTGCTGGCAATCGCTTGTTTCTGAAGATCAACTGCTTCGGCGTGATAGCTCTACCTGTCCCGGGGCCGTACTTACCCTTAAAATCCCAAATATCCTCGGACTCGATTCGCTAATCAGGGACATTAACAAATCAATTATGGAAATGGTAACCAAAGATCCGTCCATGATATTCCAGCCGGAGGTGAAGTAGGCATCGTGGCCATAAAACATGCCAGTGGCCACCACCTGAGGGAATATATTTGCAGATTAATTAAAGGATTAATTTAAGGACTCTCCCACCTTGATAAACATTTCGACGGTAAAGACAACGGTGAACACGTAATTGGCTGTGGCCAGGAACAATCTTTCGGTGCTGGTTGGAGGGATGTTTGGTCTTTCCATTGCCAAGGTGATGCAGTTGAGCGCTATAAAGAGCAGGACCACATTGTCGAACCACTTTTGGTTGACGAACCACGTACAGATTTGCCGGAACCTGGGGGAAAAACAGTGGGAGTGACAGGTGAGCCAGAGGGAGAGAGATGCAAAGGAAGTGAGGGAAAAACTAGCAAAGTTCAAATTGAATTGAAAACGTACAGAAAACAATCTTCGATAGAAAAAATAATTTAATTTCTGATTTAAAAATCGAACTTAAAAGGTAGTTTGATCTTTGATTTTAAAATCTATCTCAAAGATAGTTTAAACTAAGAGATGTATCTTTGATACCCTGGAAAATAAATGAATCTTTGACTTAAAATCTATCTCAAAGATAGTTCAAAAAGAGAGCTGCATCTTTGAGTTACCAAAAGATCTTTCATAAATATAAAAAAATATATATTCACGAGTCTAAAAAGCCTTTAAAATTCAACACCATCCCTAGTATCCTACAGGATTCACCCACCTATTGTCCTCGGGGAATATGTAGAGCGAGTAGTCCTCGCGCTCGGTGGTAAAGTGCTTGGGCGTGAGCTGCTCGATGAGCATCCTCAGCTTCGAGACTCGCTCGCCGCCGCCATGTGGCACCATGGAAATGGAATGTGGCTGCATCGCCAGCTGCTGCTGCTGCTGCTGCTGCTGCAGATCCTTGGACAAGCGGTGGCCACCGGAATGCTGCTGCTGCTGCTGCTGCTGTTGCGGACTTGCCGAGGAGAAGGAGTCCTGCCGTTGCTGGAGCAGCTGCTGCTGGTGGAGCTGCTGCAGCTGCTGCAGCTCCTTCTCCTCGAGCCGCTTCTTGAGATTGTAGTGACTGATGGAGTTCTTGCGCTTGTCCCGCGCCTCCATGTACTGCTGCAGCATGTTGTCCGGATCGTTGAGATTGCCATACGACTTGTTCCACTTGTCCAGGTCCATCTTGGAGTTCGTGTACGACAGCGACTTGCGGTTGGCCTCCAGATTGTGCAGATTCAAGTGCGAGGTCTTGCTGAACGCCAGCTCAATGGAGCTCATCCGGCGCTGCCCGGAACCGGGTCTCAGCTTGGGCGGCTGGTTCAGATTCTGGTACACCTGCGAGTTGAAGATGCAGGCCGAGGCTCGCCGGCTGCCTGCCGCTCCGTAGGCGGGTCCGCTGCCAATGCTCAGCGTGTTGGACAGCCGCCGTATGGAGTTCTGGGGACTCAGGCGGTTGGTCTCCTTGGCACTGCCATTGTTCAGATGATGATGATGATGATGGTTATGGGGATGGGATTGCGGCTGCTGCTCCTCCTCCTCCTCCTGCATCTGGGCCTGACCCTCCTCTGTGCTGGTCTGGGTTCGGCGCTTCTTGGAGCTGCCTCGCCGGAAGCGCTGCTTAAAGCTGCCACTGCCACTGCCACTGGCCAGCGGCTGTGGGCCAGCAGGCGGCGGAGCCAGTGGCAGACGCTCGCTGGAGGAACTGCCACTGGTGGAGGCCCCACTGGGACTTGGACCCACGCTCACATCGTTGAGACTCTGCGCCTCCGCTGTGGACGAAATGGTGGGCACATAGATGGGCGTGGCGGCCGCCGTTGAGCTGGAGCTCTTGGAGATGTCGTCTATGATCACGCTATGCATGCTGGCCGTGCTGCAGGCCCCACTGCCACCCGCTCCAGAGCCCACCATGCCCATGCCCATGCCCATGCCCAGCTGGCTGGCATTTAGGATATTCAGGGGCTTGTGGGCCAGCACCGGCGAGGGCGGGATGAGATCGATGGAGGGTATGCCCTCGTCCAGACTGCGCTGGCCGCCGCTAAAGATGTTCGGAGGTCTCAGCAGCGACGGAGACGGTGGCGGTTGGGGCTGTGTTTGTAGAAGATTGGGTTAAAGGAAGAGGCGGAGGCAGAGATTGTTCACTCACCTCCATGTCCCCCCACTGGCGGAAACTCATGCCCGGCTCCAGGGTGGTGCTGGGCGAATCCTGCGGCGTGGCCGCCGTGGTGGTTATGATGGGCGGATCCCTTACCAGCCGCATCTTGGAGAGACGCGATCCGCCCGGCTCGCTGCGCCGCTCCTTGATGGAGTATGTCTGTGTGTGTGCAAGGAGGACAGGTGGTGTGGATGGTATCGGTATCTCAGGTGTCAGCAGGTGTTGTGATGTTCTGGCTTTCTTACCTTTTTGAGGCCGCCACGTGGCTTTCCATGAGCACCCTCCTCCAGCGGGCCCAGCTTGCCGCCCGCCTCTCGATCCCGATCTCTGTCCCGCTCCCTTTCGCCGGCTGAGGCGGCCGGGGGCGTGGCAGACGAGGCGGGCAGCTCGTTGATCTGATAATCATGGCTGGGCTGCAGCAGGCGCTGGCGGTGCACATTGCTTTTGGCCTCGATGATAAGCTCCGCGGAGTCCTGCAGCTGAGGGGGGGGGGGAGGAGGATACACAACTCTGGCACACCACTGGCAACCACTCACACACACACACACTCACACACTCGAGGGCATGCAGCATGCAAACAGACACTCGCACTCGCACACGCACACCTCCTCTGCCACAACCACTTACCTTGCGCACATCCTCCGCCGAGCGCCAGCGGTTGCGCACCTCGTAGTAACTGTCATTGGTGGTCGAGGAGTCGGCCTCGCTCCGGGACTCATCGTACATACCATCGCTGTAGTTCTCGGCCAGCGTCTCCTCGCGCAGTTTCTTAACCAACTCGCGCTGTTCGCGCTCGCGACGTTCATTTCGCTGAGGGAATCAAAATTTCAAAATTAGACTTTCTCGTCAACGCGACGTGGATCTTGGATCGTGGATCGTGGATCGTGGATCTTGGTCTTGGTCTGGGAGCGGTCTTGGGTCATGGTTAGTGGCCAGTCGATGGACGCTGGACGTGGTCCCCTCATCGCTGGCTGCCTCGAGGCGCACTGGTCCGGCCTTTCGATGGATTGGTTTCTGGAGAGGATCGTTCACGCGACGCTTTGCCAATGCTTCAGTTTTTTTATATTGATTTTGTAAATTTATGGAAATAATTTTTGTTAAATTGCTAAATTTATGGAAACATTTTTTGTTAAATTGCTAAATTTATTGAAACATTTTTTGTTAAATTGTTCAAATTATCGAAACATTTTTTTCATTACTTTAAAACTTTTTAAGCCTTATACAAATGCACAAAGAAAAGGTTCTCGAATTTAAATTAAAGCCTTTTTTTACTTTGATTTGTCTAAAAAAAAATGGCTTTTAAAAATATTAATAAATTTAGATTTTTAAGTAAAAAGCTAGTAATAATGTGAAGGAGTCATTTAAGACCCTATAAACCATATATATTCTTGATCAGCATCAACAGGCGAGTCTATCTAGCCAAGTCTGGCAAAAAAAAAAATTTTACTAATTTTTTTCAAAAAAATGTACGGGGTTACATCATTAAAATTGTCAAAAATCGACACAAATTTAGAAGTTAAATTAAGTATGCAGATTTGTTAAGCTTATAAAAACTAACATAACACTCTTTATCAAATTAAAATTAATGCTTTTTTAACTGAGCTATGATTTTTTTAAACTTTGATTTGTGCCAAATATTTTTCACCTATTTTTTCCAAAATTTTATATGGGTTTAAATTTTGTTTTTTTTTTTTTTATAAATATCTTATAAAAATATTTATAAATATCGATTTAAATAATGCAAATATTTGAGGTCTTTTATTTTCCAAACTGCCATTAAAATCCTTTTTAATTATTAATAATAAAAAATTTAGAATAAATGCCTTAAATAAAAAAATATATATCTTCTGTCTATATTCAATATTAAAACCCTGAAGCATGGCAAGCCTATAAAATCAACGCAAATACATAAAATTTCAAAAAGAAGAATCAATAAAATTCTTCTGATATTTTTAATTAATTTTAAATTTTAAATACGCGAAACACTAAGAAGTCCGGTATGGGGGAAGTGGACAGTGGGGGGGACAGGGGATTTGTTTGTTGGCAAAACTCTACCTCTGAACTGAATCCCTCAACCAAAATGGCCACCAATAAATTAAAGAGCACATAATTGCCGAATGTCATTAGGGCCACAAAGTACAGTGCGGCCCAATGACTTGTCTTTTCCATTCCGTTGAACAGCACGACGTTCCAATCCTCTTGCGTTAGAATCTAAAAACATTTTGTTGTTGTTGTTGTTTGTTGTTGATTTTTGTTGTTGGAGTTTTGTTGGAGTATCAGTTGTTGATGTTGTTGTTGATCGGTGGCAATTGCAGTGGCGGGCGGCAAACGTGGTGCAGATATAACATACATACGCATGGATATACATATGTATCGTGAGACACGATATCGATATAAATCGATACATATCGAAAGAAGCGAAAGAAAAAAAAGAACGAAATATGGAATAAACAAATTTTGTAATATTGTCATTGCGGCGTTTTGTGGCAATTAAAAGTCAAGAAACGTAAGGAAAGCAAAGGTAATTAGTTACGAAACACGAAATATGCCAAAAGACAGACAGAGACAGAGAGACAGAGAGACAGAGAGAGCAAGAGAGAGATAGAGAGAGAGTAACGGCAAACGGTGTTATATTGCATATATTTAATGTAGTGGTCAGTGCCACATACACATACATATAGCTTCATAGGGTGGTTGGGGTGATCAGGAAACACTAGCTTTTCGATCACCTGCGGTTTTCACATCGAACGAAAGTCGCTTTAACTCAGGCGCATACGTGAGACAGGTGAGAGAATGCCCAAGCCAAGCCGGCATAAAATTTTGTAATTTAATTTGAATTAAAAAACACCTGGATTATGGGTCGGCTTGAAGTTATAGCCTCCGGCTGTGGGCTGCTCGGGCCTATTTCAAACAATAATTCGTGGTGTGGCATACAAAACATAACTTGAAATAAAACATAATCACAACTAAAAAAAATATATATATGCTAGAAGCAAAGCCAAGAGCAAATAATTAACGAAAAGCCTAAATCAAAGAGCAAAAAGGCGCACAAAAAAAAAAAACTCTTGCATAGGAAATTTGTAAAAAAAAAACTTGAATTTTTCATTGAGTTTTCTCTCTGTACACAAGGTGCCAATGGAGTTTTCTATTTCATTTTTATTTTTTATATATATATTTTTTTGTTTTTGCTATACAGAATGCAGTTTATGGAAAAAGCAAATCAAATTTATTTCGTTTTTTGTTTCTAAACTTTTGTGGCTGTACATTTGCATTGCGCATAAGCAACTTTAAATATTAAAATATATGCATAAGTAACGCTTTTTATATAGCTCGGTCAAACTGATTATTAGGACTAAGGGTGGCGGGGGGAAAAATAGCAAGAGATATGGGGTTGTAAGCAGCAGCAGCGGCAGCAGCAAATTCAGAAATAAAGACTTTCGTTTCCTTTTCAACAAGCCAACGGAAGCGCAACAAACAAACAAACAAACAAACAAACCAACGAACGAACGGAAAACTTAAATCAAATATATACATTTTCAATGGGTGTGTGCATGTGGGTGTGTGTGTGTGTGTGTGGTCTCTGAACTGATTTGAAAACAGATTGAAAAACTGATTCGAAAAGCCGAAAGCCAAAAGCCAAAGGCAGAGGCGTATCCCAAAAAGCATGCTATAAAATTTGGAGCGTGTAATGAAAGACTGAGTGAGAGAGGGAGAGAGAGAGAGAGAGAGACAGTGGGCCGCCAAGGCTTTCATTGCATTTCGGCGATAAGTTTGGCAGTAAGCTATCGAACTTATCGGTGCTGTAATTGAACTATAATCTGGTTTTATAGATAGCTTTTTAATGTAAATATTTATATAATTTAATTTTACGTTAATTTTGAATATTACAAATATTGAAAACCTTTTTGACAGTACTAAGTTAATCGATAATTTCGATAAATAATTTTTAAAAAACTTGTTCTGTGGTAAGTTATCGTCCGATTTGATATGCAAATTAATTAATTGCAAAATCAATCTATACCGATTATTTACACAAAATCTGATTATGTAACAATGTTGTTCTCTCAGTGTTCAGGAGTTGTATGGTTCAAAGCGTGTGTCTGTTGAAACTCTACTTCTACATTCGCTGGCAGAATCAGAATCGAAACAAAATCGAAAATAAAGTCGAAACAAAGCTGATCAAGAGAGAACTCAAGGAATATACAACCAACTGGATAACTGGATAACTGGATAACTGGATAATACTTAGATAAGGCTAGGATCAGGACAACGAAAGTGAAATCAAGAGAGCAGAAACTAGGAACTGGGAACTTTCGTGGCTATACGTGAGAAATTGTTAAATACTTTGTCAAAAAATCGCAAGAATTTCAGACTGGTTTTACACAGGTATTGTTGTAACTGTTGTTTAAAGTACAGTGGGTATACTGGGGAGGTACAGTGGGGAGCCTGGAGGGATGGGTTTCTGGGTTCGGTAGCTTATTGCTGTTTAATTGTTCTTACTTGGAATACTGTGACTGTGGCCCATAATATGTTGTTGAAGTGTTTGCGATCGCACTCGCATTGCGGATGACGGCTGATTATTTCGGGACACGTACACTCGCGTTCGAGTCCGGATTCGTCCAAAAATTTACAAAACTTACCGCCAAACAGATACATGCCGAGTATGCTGCAGGTTTATATATATGTTTTATATATACCGTATACATATGTATTTATTTATAGAGTCATAGATGTGTGTCTGTTATCATAGTTCATTAATGGCTATATAAACTGGTTCATAGATATATATATATATATAGAGAGAGAGAGAGAGCTGGGTTCATATATATATATAACATGTTTATATATATATATATACTATGTATATAGTTGCGATTCTTATAGTTAGGGATATAAACGAGTGGGTTCAGCTAGAGGTCCCTGTACAGTTGCATCAAGGGGTGAGAGAGAGAGAGAACCGAGACTATGGTCTCGTCTTCTCCAAATATCGGTTGATGCCTGGGAGTCTTCTGTTCTACGCTGTCCTCGAAGGAGGTTTAGTTCTGTTCTGTCTTTTTATATACAGAGTGGGGGTACCATTTATATTTACAAAGTTTTCAGAGAAAAAGAGACCTTTTTTTTTAATTTACAACTGGCTTTCTGGAAGAGTTCTGAACTCTCTCAAGGAGAATCTGTATGTGTGTATATGATGTGCGTGTGCCTGGGTCTCAGGGTCTTGGGTCAGGGTCAGGGGTCAGCTTAGTTTACAGTGGGATTCGGTTGGTTGGTTATGCACGTGTTACATGTGTGTGTGTGTGTGGGTGTGCGTGTTTTGAGGAAGAGACAGAGACAGAGAGAGTTCTCTTTTCAGAGGTTTCAGGTGGTTTTCGGGCAGAGTTCTATACAACTTAGAGTCTAGAATAGCACATATGGACTAGGGATAGATATACACTTAGAGCAAAGAGTGTGAGACAAAAATCGAAGCGTAAGAAGAGCACATGATACAGACAGAGATAAAGAGACAGACAGAGAGAGAGAGAGAGAGAGTAAAAGAGAGTGACAAACAGTGTGTTTTCGGGAGGTGTATGCAGAGTGTTCGAGTCGAGGCAAATGTTGGATGCAAAAACAGAGTTCTATGGTATATAAAGTGTATAGCTAGACATACAAAGATTTATATATATAGACAAGATAGATCATGCAAAGCGCAAAACAAACTCGAACGGAAATGCTTACCTGGTGCAATGTACATCACACAAATTCATACATTCATACATTCATGGAGCTTACGAGTGCTGGCTGCTGCAGCGCTCACTCTACATACTCAAATATATATTATTCACATTCTCAGACGAATACTCCGTTAACGAAGGACATGCGGATGCGCGCTGCTTGCTAAGGAACTCGATAACAGATAACGATAACGGGAAGGGCAACGGCAACGGTAATGCCAACGAGATAAGGCTAACGCTACTAACACTAACATGGTTAGGCAACGGTACTGTACTTGCTAAACGGCCATCGTTAATCGGTAATCGATCATCGATAATCGTAACGGTCAACGCATGCATGCCAAATCAAGAGACTTAATCGGAATCGAAATGAATATCAATGAAATACGACACTCAATTGGGGACACACCACAAATTAGTGCGAGCGAGCGAGACGGTCTCGATAACAAATCATAAAATCATAAGACAGTCAGAGGAGGGCGATAGAACGTCACGACAGTTATCGATCGAAGAGGAAAGCAAACGGTTAATCGAATTGAAACGGAAGCGGAAATCAAAACGAAACGATAAACTAAGACAGAAGACGGAAGAAAGCAAAATGCTCAAACGTATCGAAACGTATTTCTTCAGGGGTTTTCATCGGTTTTTTTCTTTCATTTTTGCTTCATGAACAGTTAATCGTAATCATATAAGTTGCAGATTATGGCGTAACATTAGGAGTAGTAGTAGTAGTAGTAGTATAGATATATATATATATATAGGTTTACATAAGGTATAAGGCTGATAGCAATGGGTCTACCTGGAACACTGTGACGAGCGCCCAGAGCAGGCTGTCGAAATTCTTACGATCGCAAATCATCTCTCCGTTAACTTTCTCGCAGAATTTACATCCGAACAGATTCATGCCGAGTATACTAAAGTGATGGTTTGGTTTTGTTGATTTATAATATGATATATATAGATATTTTGTTTGATTGTTTTTTTTTTCCATTTTATTATAGATATATTCTTATATATTTTTGTGTTTTGTTTTTTTGGATTGTGTTAGGCATACAGTTTTTTTTTTAAGTATTTATTTTATTTTTCGGTTTTCATTTTATTCGATTATTATAGGTTTGGTTTTAGTAGGTTTTTTTTTTAAATTGTGTGGAGTGTGACAAAGAGAGAAGAGAGAGAGAGAGACAAAATATAGAAAGAGAGAGAGAGATAGTTAAGAAAGAAAGAGACAGAGTGTGAGTGAATGAGAGAGGAGATAGAGATAGAGAGAGAGAGAGAGAGAGAGATAGGTGTTCTTGTAAGCGAGGTGAGCGGCAAAAGGAAATAAAACACTCGGAGAAATGGTGATGGCGATCTCCTCCAGGATCAGACTGGCATCGGACGACGGAACGGAATGGAAACGAAACATGGGTACAGTTCCGGTCACAAGGAGAAGCTTCAAGCTTAAGCCTGCGATTAATGGGAAAAGACTTGGGTGGTCCTTGGCTTGTCTGTTTCTTGTACTTTGTTTTCAGCTTTCAGGATTTGTATTTAGGTTTCTCTTGCGAGTTTATTTTGGGACATTTATCGAGTTGGTTTATCGGCTGCGATGTCGGCTTCGTTTGCGTGTTCAGCTCCATTTAACGTTCGATCGGTTCATTATTTGCATGTTAATACATGTTTAATGTGTGTGTGATATGGAGTTATTTATTTATATATAGATAGAGTCTGGTGTGGCTGTTAGCTGTTAGCTGTTAGCTGTTCTAACTACACAAACTCGATTACGTTTACTTTACTTTACCAACTAGGCTAGCTAGCTAATGTGTGTGTGTGTGTGTGTGTGGGTGTTGTGGGTGTTGTGGGTATATCAATACGAGTAATCATATATATATATAGGTATATATAGAGATAGAGAGAGAGAGTACGGGTATCAAACTGCAGCGACTGCAACTACACAATAAGTAAGCGTACGTTCTTTTTTGTTTTTTATTAAGGGTATTTTCTTAATATTTATTTTTTCAAATACTTTTGTCTTTTGAGTGTCGCGTGTGTGTGTTTATTTTTTGGGGTGAGTGTGTGTGTGTGAGAAGCTCTGAGCAGCAAAGCCTTCAAGCCTCAAACCAAGCCGAGCTTTTATGTGTGGCAGTGTGGCAGTGTGTCTGTGTGGCAGTGTTGGTTAACGCTAAAAGAAGCTAGAATACACACTTAGTTAATTTGAAATGGAATAAAGCGTTTTTGGCTAACTAACTAAGCTAACTAATTGGTTTCTGTGGCTGTTATTGCTGTAGTTGTGGCGGTGTTTTGTGTGGAACTCAACTTAACTTAAATGAGCATGAGAGAGAGAAGGAGACAGCGATAGAGATAGTGATAGTGTTGGAAAAGCCAAGTAAAGAAGGAATTTCACAAAGAAAACTGATCAGAAAAGGCAGCAACTCGGTTGTTGCTTGAAATTTGATATCAAATCGAGTGTGAATGTTAGAAAGAGAGTTATTTGGAAATTAAAGAGAGAGATATAAGTCCACTCAATTTGTCCGTGTTTCTCAGTTTCAGCGAGTGTGTGTGTGTGTTCGAAAGAGTAATGCAAAGTGAACGAGCGAGGAGGTGTACGACAACTAGCGGCACTTTAAGGGTTAGAGAGAGACATAAAGAGGGGTTAACAGGATCGGGAGAGAGGGGAGATATTGTTAGAGAGAGAGATAGATAGAGAGATCAAGATCAAGTGATTAGGATTCTTGCTGGTACGGATACGAGATCGATTGCTTAAAAAGTTACTCAAACAAGTAACGTCATCTAACTACGATTCTTCAATATTATCCAAACGTTACTCAGAGACAGTAAGTGAGAAAGAGATCAAGAGTCAGAGCTTAAGAAAAATAGGTGTGTGAGAGAGAAATCGTTAGGAGATCGGAGAGAACGAGAGAGAGAGAGAGAGCGTGAGAGCGTGAGACATTTAGGCAAATCTTTACTCATAGAGGCAATACTCAAGTGGTACGCATGGGACAGTGGTAAGAAACGATCGTGTCGAAGGAGGTTGGGAAAATCCGGGGGGAAAATGGGGCTTCAAGAGATACGTGTCCAGTGTGTGTATGATAATGGCATGAGGCGGCTTTGGGTGGTAGAATCTTGTCAAGTTAAATCAAGAGATCACTAATAATTTATAATAATTTGGGAATTTTTAAACTAGTTAGGTTGTAGCTCTACTGAAATTTACTGAGCTCAATTACCTAAGTACTTTTAAGCTGTTTTGGATAAACTTCTTTGGGAGATAATGGTGGTGGTGGTGGTAATGAGTCGCGATGGCTGGACAAGGTGGAGATCGGTGGGCTGGCGGGATCTGGGGTTTAGCTATGGGGGAAGCAGCTAGTGAGGCGCTAGGAACTGTTAGACATTAGACGACTGGCTATGGGCTAGCGAAACTGAACTGTTTCTGTTTCTGTGGCTCGGGTTATTTTGGGTTAGTCACTCTTTTTTTTTCGCGTTCGATAATCGATTGTTGATTTGATTGTTGAATATTCTTTCTTTTCATCAATTAATTTTGTTATCTCCGCATTCTTCTTGTGTGTGTTTGTTGTAGTTGTTGTTGTGTGTGTTACTTTTCATATATTCTTTTTTCTCTTGTCTTGTTTGTGGTGTGTTGTGTTGGTGTGTTGTGTTGGTGTTGGTGTGTTGGTGTGTTGTGTTGGTGTTGGTGTAGACTAATTAGCGCAGCAAACTTACCTGAATATAAAGATAAACAGGACGAGCAGGGAGAAGAACACAGCCACATTGTCCATGGTGCGCAGCATCACAAACAGCTGACGCCGCAGGTTGGGCATAAACCGGACCAGCTTGAGGATGCGCAGCAGCCGGAAGGTCCTTAGCACGGACAGACCAGAGCCACCGCCTCCAGTTCCATTGCCCACAAACTGCTGGCATATCTCAATGGCGCTGCGAAAGTTGAAATAGTAAAAATATCCTGGAGAATCCCCCTGTACACTCACCTAAGGATCACAATGATTCCATCAAAGACATTAAACCCATTGGCTATGTAACGAAAGGGACCCTCGGCCACCACCTTGAGCAGCATTTCCACGGCAAAGATGCCGGAAAAGACGACATTGCTGGTCTCCACAATGGCGGTTAGCTCCGGCGGCTGGTTATGATACTCAATGCCCATGGACAGGGTGTTGATCAGGATGGCCAGCAGGATGCCCTGCTGGAAGTATTTGTGCTCCACCAGCCGCCGGATGTAGCGTCGCACCCAGCTGCAGACCCGCGACAAGCACCGGTACACGGCGATCAGGCAACGCGTTGTCGGCGACCTGTGACGCTGCCCGCGCTCGTCCAGCGGCGACAGAGCGTTCTGGTAGAGATCATAGCAGCAGGCATAGTCCTCCATGTAGTTCCCGGTGGGTGCATGGCTGTCACGGCCACGGGACTGCCTTGCCCGACTGCCACCCGCGGCGTTCCGGCTGTGGCTGGTGTTGTTATTGTTGTGATGGTGGTGGGAGCCATGCGACTGCTGGTGCTGCTGCTGGTGATGGTGCTCCTTGCGCCGATGGTTACCGGTCTGACTTTCCCCCGGAACCACCACAGCCGCCGACACGGTGGCGGGCTCCAGGGTCTGAGCGGGTTCGCTGGCCACCCCGCCACCCTCCGCCGATGTTTGACTCTGGTTCTGGCCAGCCGGCGGCAGAGATCGTGGCTTGTGGTGTGCCTTCAATGCCTCCGCTGTGTGCGGATCGCAGCGGGCCAGGGATGTGTAGAAGGACTCCAGAGTGCTCTGACCGGTGGGCAAGGCTGCCGAAAAGGCCACTGAGAAGGCCAACAACTCCTGGCAAGTCATGGCATCGTGTATGCCCAACTCTGAGCAATCGGCATAGGGATTAGCGATGGTGCCAATGGTCTGGGGTAGATTCACCTGCCGGGAAAGAGGAATTAATAAAGGCGGCCTCCCTGGGAGAATACTGCAACTCTGCTCACCTGCCAGATGCTACCATCGCCGGCCTGGGTCATTTTCTCGGTGGAGAAGATGTTGTTGCTCTTGTCTGCCGCTCCGCTGCCGCTTGGCCCGCCTCCACTGGCTGCTCCTCCTCCATTGGCTCCATTTTGGTTGCTGTGGCTGCCACTGCCGGTGGCACTCGAAGCTGCCGCCGCCGCCGCTGCAGCCGCTGCAGCTGCCGCCGTTCCAGCCACTGTGGCCACTGTGGTAGCCGCCCCAGCGGAGGAGCCACTGCCCACCGCTGTCACCGCCGGATCTGCATTGAGGGCGGGCGGCGTGTGCAGGAGCACATACTCGTTGAACATCACCGAGGGTCGGCGACTGGCCGAGGTGGGCGGACTGAGGAAGCCCGAGGTGCATGGATGGTTCTGATGATGGAACAGGGATTCAAAAGTGGACGCGGGTTATAATTGTGGGCAGGGTTCTCGTTGATTATGTTACGGGGGGTTATGAAATGAAGGATAACGCTCAACGCAACTAAATACCAGCTCTGATTACTGGGGATAATCTAAGAAAGCTTTGTTAAAAGGTAACTTTCATTTAGTTTTAAAGCTATTTTTGACCTTTTAAAAAGTGAAATATATTTTCTAAATTTAAGGCACATTTTTTCTTGATTTAAGAAGCATAAGAGTTACTTTTAGGGTAAGCAACTATTTAATAGCACATTCTAAAAGCACAAACACATACACCACTGTTTATACCCAAGGTCGGCTGCCTTCGCTTCATTCCGCAGATGCTAGAACCAGTTGGGAATTATATGTGCACATGTGGGAGATTTTTTGAGGCAAAATTTTTAGGCTAAATTCCCCTTGGTTTTTTATGGAAAATTTACCAGAAAAATAGGTGAAATTTGCGCTTCAATTAAGAAAGAATTTTAACATTGCGAATCAGAAAAATCAACTTAAATTTAGGAAAAATATAAAAAATAACCCTAAAAAATTGTAATAAATTCGTGGAATATTTTTCTTAATTCTACAAATAGTTTGCAATTCCTTCAAAGGGTTATTTTTATTATTAATATAAAAAATATGATTTATTTATTAATATAAAAATATTCTTGATAGTCTAACTTTTACCATTTGTTAAACCTAATTTCCTGGAGTCTTTAAAAATAGTCCTTAATTTGAGAGAAATATAGAAATTAGCCCTAAAAATGTTAATTACGGTGGCTTGCAAATTAATGGATTTTTTTTTCTAAATTCCACAAAATTTTTCGTGTAATTTTTAGCATTTGTGAAACCCAATTCCCTGTAGATTTTAATCCCTCAATTTAGCATTTGTATTTATTTTTTGGGGGCACAGAACTGTAACCTATGGTGGCTTTAATGGGAAACATATGCACATATCCTATATATCCTATATATCCTTTATATCCTTTATTTAGTATACGGGTCGAGGTACTCCACTCTCAAACGGCATTTACATACGCAAACAAAACGAAATGATATAAATAATTAATGGGCAATGGGCTGGAACAAAGGACAATGGATTTATCAATGGGACAATCAATTCGCTATATGTACAACCTATATATATTGTATATATGTACATCTCTATAAAGACAACAAAAAAAAGCTATTCCAACTGCACTTAATATGCAAACGTATCTACAATTTGTTACATGGAATTTAATGGGAATTTCAATTAGTTGTTCGCCGGCTGAATGCCCTTTGCCTGATGTTTTGGCAGGGCATTCAGGCTTCGAAGCAAAATTCATAAATTATGCTGGATGCTGGCATTTATACATAATATTTAACTGGGTTTTTTTTTTGTGTGTGTTTAAATCGTTCAGTACCTTGCCTAAATTTCCCAACTGCAGCTATTGGCGAGGTTTATGTAACAGATATATGAGAGATTATTATTTATATTATTTAAA